>PVKP010011459.1:0-61281 GCA_004027715.1 Plecturocebus donacophilus | reverse complement strand
AAGGCATTTGTTGCTGTCAAGGTGCTTGTGACAGAAGAACCATAAACTACAGCTGAGAGACTTCCGAGTGTACATTCTGCCCTGAGGGTGCATTTCCACCCACCTGTTCCTGGGCCATTTCTTCGGAACCCTGTGGTCAGTTACTTCCACAACACTCACTCAAGCACCATTAATCATTCTTTCTGCCTTGTCCATCCAACATTCCCACCCTGGATCTGCTCAGTAACCTAGTCTCTGCTCCTGCTGGGAAAGCCCTACACTCATACTAACTGACCCCATTTCAAGGGGATGGCTTAACAGTACTGGTGCTTAGCCAGGGTCGATTTCCATTTTCATTCCTTATAGTGACAATTTTAACTCCTATCCTGACTTCTCAAGGCTCCAGCTTCACTCTAGCTCCCAATAGGCCTTAACAGATGCCCTGCCCTCTTAACACAATGGTGACAAATGTCCTCAGCTTTACTTTCTTTCTCCCATTTCAGAAGAGGCTATCTTCATCTCTTTTAAAGATAAACCCTCCACTTTGGTTTTTATGTAATCTCCTCCCTAATCTGTCTCTTATCTTCTATCTCTACTGTCTATTAACCTCCTGCATCAAATAAATTACTTTCTATTTCCCCCAAGGCAATACCCGTCTTGCTTCCTTGACACTCTTCAAAGCCAAACATCCTGATGGAGTGGACCACACACATTCCTTGTCTCTCTCTCTCCCATCCTTCAGTTTCCTATTTCTTCCTCAACTGTATCTCTCACCAACTGCTGAAACAGATTTCTCTAAGGTGGAGATATACAAGGGGGCTTCAAAAAGTTCATGGAAAATGGATATTGTGGAAAGACTATTTTTTTGCACCAAAAGAAACTCATACTAATTTGTTTTAACATGTCTGAACAGGATCTAGTTTGAGGCACTAAGAAGGGTAAGAAAATAGCCCTTATCAAAACAACATGAATCTTGCTAAAACAGAAGCAAGAACAAATATCACATATATGCTAACGCTTGGATGGAAGAACAGTGAAATCATTGATGCTTTACAAGAAGTTTATGGGGACAATGTCCCCCAAAATCAGCAGTTTACAAATGGTTAACTTGTTGAAGAACAGACGATGTTGAAGATTAAAGTCCACAGCTGCAGACCATCCACATCAATTTGTTAGGAAAAAAATCAATCTTTTTCATGCCCTAATTTAAGTGGACCAATGGTTAACAGTAGAAACAACCACCAATACCATAGACAACTCAATTGGTTTAGTTCTCACAATTCTGATTGAAAAATTACAGTTGAGCTAACTTTCCACTCAGTGAGTGCCAAAACCGTTGGGCCCAGATTGGCTGCAGACAAGAGCAGGGCTTTCAATGGAAATTTTAAACAAATAGGATCAAGATCCTGAAGTATTTCTTCGAAAAGGAAGAGGAAAATGAATATGTAACAGGAGGTGAAACATGGCTTTACCACTACAATCCTGAACACAAAGACAATCAAAACAATGGCTATGAAGGGTGGGAGTGGTCCAGTCAAAGAAAAAGCAAACAGATCAAGAGCAAAGCTCATGCAATAGTTTCTTGGGATGTTGAAGTCGTTTTGCTTGATTCCTTTCCAGAGGGCTAAAGAACAGTAACATCTACTTATTATGAGAGTGTTTTTTTTTAAAAAAAGCAGAGCTTTAGCAGAAAAACGACTGGGAAAGCTTCCCCAGAGAGTCCTTCTCCATCACAAAAATGCTCCTGCTCATTCCTCCCATCAAACACGGGCAACCTTGTGAGCATTTTGATGGGAAATTATTAGGCATCCACTTCATAGTCCTGATTTGGCTCCTTCTGACTTCTTTTTGTTTTCTAATCTTAAGTCTTTAAAGCGCATCCATTTCTCTTCAGTTAATAATGTAAAAAAGAAGGCTGTGACATAGTTCCCAGGACTGTCAGTTCCTTACATATAAACTAAATTGCTGGTATCATTCCTTATGAAAGGGTCTTGACCTTGATGGAGATTAGGTTGAGAAGTAAGTTTTAAATTTTTATTTTTTAATTCTATTTTTTCCATAAACTTTTTGAAGTTCCCTCATATATCGTATGTCCTGGGACCATCTACCTTCCCAATATGGCATACAATATGATTTTCCAAATGAAAGATTACAAAGATACCTCTGTGTTGTTACATCTTCCATATACCCAGAAAGGAAACTTCAGATGGCTAAAAAGCAGTACACATATTATAATGTTATTCTTCTTCCAATAAGGTAATTTATAGCTTATAAGAACAGATTTTTTTTTTTCTTATGAGACTCTAAAAAACCAGCTTTAGTTTGGGTGGGAGAAAAATGTGGCTGATAAACATTTTTATTTTCCCTGAATTGGCCCTTGTGTTAAAAAAAAAAAAAAAGGTTGTTCATTCCTTCCCAAGTTCTGTGGAAGCCAGTTGGATTCAAAGGTATTAGTGTTATAAAAAGCCCTTTTAGAAAAGCACACATGAATTTAATTTGTTGAGATAGGCAATTTTATGTGGAAGTTTAGTTACTGACCTTTGTTGAAATCACAGAAAATCATGAGGCTCAATTTTGGTGTTTAAATCAATGTGCACAAGGGCATGAATGAAAACTGGGTAGGTTGACAAAACGTGCAAACAAAAATGAAGCAATTTACCCAGGATGCCATGATCACTCTCAGCATTCAGGTACCTGAAGGAACCCATCCCCTTCTGGCACGAGAGCGCTGAATCGCTGGACTTCAGAGCTTTCTTGTGTTATGGGCAAAGGTACTCCAAATGCACACTGTGTGAAATTTATTTTCCTGTTATGTTTCATATTTCCTAAAACACGTGTAACAAAAGTAATATACACATCCAATTCAGAAAATCGGCAACTCCAGAAAATCAGAAAGAAGAAATTCCTCATGAGTTATTCAGAGACACATACTAGTTGATATCATCCCAGCCTTTGTCTAATGATGTAACTATTTAAAATATTTGAGAATATGCTAAATTGTTTTATTCCCTGATTTATTTCAATATATCTTAATAATTTCCCTAGGCAATTAAATATATTTTTTACATCATCATCATTAATATTTATAATACAGAGTAGTTTATTCTTTGGATATACCACAATTAATTCAACCAGTATACTTTTTAAAAGACATTCAGCATTTTTCCATTTTTAAAAATCAGAACACATGTTGGGATAAATATCTATGGGTAGACTTCTGTTCACAGCTCTGATTGGGAGAAATTCTGAAGATAAATTCCTAGATGTGAAACTGCTCAGTCAGATGATACGCACATGTTTTAGGGATTTTGTCATGTACTGCCAGGCTGTACTCCAGAGAGTTTGTACCAGTTCACGCTCCCACCAGCAGTATATGAGAGCACTTTCTTCTAGAACCTGTATCAATACTGGGTGTGACATTAAAAACAAAGCAAAACAAAACCAAAATGTGCCAATAGGATAGATTAAAAAACAGGACTGAGTTTCCTTAAAAAACCTTAAAATTAACAAATAAAACAAATTTACTGAGATAGCATTATCTCATTTTAGCAATGAGAAACTGAGACTCAAAGCAAGTAAAATAACTTAGAAACAGGCCCTATACTCAGGCTCGCTTGTTGGCTCATCAGTTTAATCCAGAGTCTCCCAACTGTATGTGAGGAACACTGGTGTAATACAACTTGCCAAGCCTCTTCCTTCCTGCATCTGCTGAGGGCCTGGGATGGCTGGAGTTTTGAGTTGAGATGCCATCACCTGGGAGTAACCTCCTGTGGGCTTAAAAGCACCTTCAGTTTACTCCATTATGCAAATAGCCTAATATTGCACACCCTGAAATCAAAACAACTGGATATAGTATGGTGAGCAAGACAGGTGTGGTCCTTGTCCTGGGGGCACTGATGCTGTAGTGGTGGTCAGTTCAGTGGGCAAAGGCAAGCACGTGTGGCACAGTAGGGAACACAGGGCAGTCAGGGGCACCTAACCTAGTGTACGTTGGGTGGTAGACAGGGCATGTTTCTAGGAAGAAGTGATGTTTAAACTCAGACCTGATAGATGGGTGGGAGATGGGCGGGAAGGGTGGGGAGGGGAGTTGCAGGCAGTGGGAACAGCATGTGAGAAGGCCGAAGGGGAGAAGAATGGCAAGTTTCTGTTCCACATATCTGGAGTGCAGAGTGAGAGTGGGAGGTGTCCAGGGAGCACAGAAATTAGGAAGGCCACGTACAGAGACCTCTGGGCAAATACAGACTCAATGAAGTGCTCTAGTTTTTAAAAAGCAGAAGAAAATGATCCGATCTGCTTTTTAGAAAGATTTCTCTGCCTGCCATGTGAAAGTCAGGAAAGAGAGACAAGCATCTGTGTAATTCACCTCATAAGAGAGGATCAAGTTAGATATTTTAAAGGAAGAAGAACCGTGAGCACACCGTCACATAATTTTTATCAAATGCTTCGTTGAGAGCAGCAGCCTTGAGCTAGCTTGTATCTTTAATATGTCTTCCAGATTTTCTAAAAGGCATTGGCAGAGTACATCAGACCAGGAGGGAGCGAGCCCTCCTCTCCCACGGAATGGTTCTTTGGCCTAATGACACGAGGGTGATCATGGTTTGCACTTTTACTTCTATTTTTCTTGGCTCTACTTTGTTTCTCCTTAGTCTTCTTTTTCTGGACTATTTTGTCACATTTTACTTATCTTTGCAAGTTATTTGAACTCTTCCTCAAGGCCGAGGAAAAAAGTAAATTAAAAGGGTAACTATAGGATTTTGTTTAGAATATTTGTATACAATGAGACATCAGTAAAAAAAAAAAAAAAGTGAAGGACTCTCTTTGGAACTATAAGTAGAAAGACGACAAGCAATAATAATGGTTTTGGAATAAAGAGAGACTCCATCAAATGATATGTGGGTTATTAAGTTTGATTTACCATGAAATCTTTAAGTATCATGGTAATATTCAAGTTGTTGAAGTTTAGCTATTTTAATCAAGAGACCTATCTTTTAGATAGAAAAAGGTTAGAAATGAGTGTTCAGTTTCATCTCAGTTAAACACAACTATGATTTTCTGCCTTAGTTCTCATAAAATGTGGTCAGAGCTAAATTTTAGAGACTGCAAACACTATTATGTCAAGGACTGATTTCTTGCTATTTTAGGTCAATTATTCTATATACTCTTTCTCCTAATCATACCATTCAGCCTGTGATTTTAAAAAAAATCACCTGCTCTTTCCATTCCTAGATAGGTTTTGGAGAGTATCCCAAGCCTGGAGACACACACACACACACACACACCCCTGAGTTATTTATCTTTTAATAATTTATTCAATATTTAATTTTTTAAATTAGTCCTATTACTCCTTTTCATCATTTAAATACCTTAGCAGTTTACGTCCAGTTCAAGTGTTACTCGACATCTGGTTTCTAGAAGCAAGATGAGGAGGAGAAAGGCTAAGCCGGGGCCTCCTTGGGCTTCCCTGGGATGAGTGACCTGAGGAAAGAGGGCCCCATTGGAACTTCCAGGTAGATCCTTCACACCATGATTTTAAGTGTAGCTCCCGGACCATCAGCATCACCTGGGAACCTGTTGGTAATCCCCGTAGTCTGGAAGCTCTCAGATTTGATAACTACTATACCAATACCAATGTGATGCTGGTCCCCATCTGGCCAAGATACATACGCTGAGCCAACATGAGCCGCTCAACTCCAGAGCTGACTGTAGCTGGCCTGGATAGGTCACCCACTTTCAGTTGTCTTTCATTATATGCCTCTTGACATGTTCTAGTGGAAGAACTGAGGGCTGTGAACCAGCTCTGTTATCAATTAGCAGAGGAGCTTTGGATATATCCTTAGACTTCTGACCTGCCTGCACTATCTGCTTTGTTTTAATTTAATCACACAGCTACAAGTGTTTTGATCATTACAAGTACTTAAAGGGCAAGATGGAGCAAGTATGGTAGAAATCTTGAAAATCGTTGATTCTAGACCATGAGTGTGTTGAGGATCCACTGTACTCTCTCTACTGTTCCCTCTGTTGGGATATTTTCATAAGAAATATGTTTTTAAAATATGTTAATACTCTTTATTATTAGTGTTATATTCTGGTTTCCTGATGGTCGCGTAACTAAGCATGCTGAGTAGGATCAGGTGGTCTGCATTCTAGTTCTGACCCTGATGTTAACTAGTTATTTAAAAGTGGGCTACTTATTTAACCTCTCCGGTCCTTGGTTTCCTCAACTGAAAGGGTGTATTAGGGCTCTTTCAGGGGCAAGACTGAAACTCCAGTCAAACTTGCTTAGGTAAAAAGGCTCCATAAAAAGACAAAAGGGAAAGCAGGGTTTCGACCTGCTTAGCTGTATCATCTTGAGCAAATTATTCAATCTGTTGGCCTTAGATCTTCATCTGTAAATGGGAGATACTTTACAGAGTTGTTTTAAGAATTAAATGTAAATAAAGCACTTAAAAAGTGCTTGTTAAATGAGTGCATAGTGTTGACTTGTTCTTTCTTTCATTCATTCAAACTTCTCATTGCCTAGATAGCCACTATGTTAAGTGTGGCTGTACAGCAGTGAACAAAACAGGAGATTTTAGTCTAGAAAAGAAGACAGACCTTAAACAAATACACGCCAAGTACAATGAACTCTCCAATTGCAAAATCAGCTACAAGAAAGATCAGATGAAATAAGACAGAATAATTTAAATAGGAAAGACCCATTTAAATGGAGCTGAAGGGAGCAGCTGATAAACTTGCCATAAATTATTTCCCCTGATTTATTTTTTCAGGCTTATGAAGACTTATGAATATACCACTATTTTTATTTTCAATTTTAATTTTACTTAGAATTTAATTTTATTATTTAATTTTATTATACCAAATTACAAAAAGTAAACTAGCACTGGGAAAAACTAGATTGATCACATACAAAACATTTTTTTTAAATGTTGGTGCTCTTGTATCTCTGCAATAGTAGCTGTAATGGACTTTTATTATGAACAGAGGAATTAACATGTCTGTGAGTGATTCTTGCTGAATTGAATTTATATAGGAACAATCCGAAATAGAGTTGAACAGGGTGTGATAATATTGCAAAAAAGTTCTAATTTTCAACAACACAGAATAAATGTATGAATAAGAAAAATAGCACTATTTGATAGGGGGTGGGCAGAAAAAGACAGTAATTTTCTTGAACAAAAAAATTCTTTTATATTCATTCACTCATGCATGCAAATAGGTTGATGGTTCATGCTGAGGACTGAATGATGATTTATTTCAAAACTCATATACAAAACTGAATTACATTTTAAATTAAGATGTCTTTCTACTGAGCATCACTTCTTGGGATTTTTCTACCTCTGCCTTTCCTGCCCAAGGCTACTGTAGAAAAAAACTGATAGACTCAGAGAGGGGGAAAATTGATCCACACATTTCTATGAATTATTTTTTTCTCCTTTTAAATATAACATTGTTTTGTTTACTAAACATCAGTCCTTACATAGCTCTATGAAAGTATAATTTTCCACAGAAATTAAGAACAAATAAGAAAGATACAAGCTTTAATTTGGTGCCTATTTATTGCACTTAATAAATGTAATTTAAATTACCTGACTTTTAAATAACTTCCTGGAAAAATGTGGCCTTTCTGTTAAGTAATGTCTCAGAGAAGCCTATGAAATGTTAAGTCAAGAAAGTTTATATTTTGAGCAGCTCTGCCGGTAATTAGTTTAGACAAAAATTAATTTCATACTTCTTGGTCATTCTTCCAGAATAAATGATTTTGAAATTACAAAATAAAATATTCTTTCTTCAAAAACAAAAGAAAATGGAAAACCTTAATCAAACCAAGACAATTTAACTTTAATTTCCTGGATATATACCACATTGGAGCTTGGAAATGAGTTTTTAGAGAAAGTCTCTACAGAAAACTGTTTTGAAAATGTCTCCCCAGAATCTTATTTAGGAGTTTTCTATTTCTGAACATGTCTCAAGTTATAGATACTGTAGAGTGGCAGACGACTGACATAAATTCAGAACTTAAGGAAATTGTGAAGAAAACAAGAAAACAAAACCTATTTTAAAAGAAAATTAAGTTTTAAACATGTTTAAAAGAAACGTGAAAAACAGAAGAAGAAAATATATTTGGCATAATTATATTCAGAACATGGAGACTGTGGTTTCACCTACACAGACACCTTTTTTTCCTTATTATTTTTTTAATAAATGGGGTCCCATCTCTAAAAAGGGCTCAAACTCTTGGCGTCAAGTGGTTCTCCCACCTCAGCCTCCTGAGTAGCTGCAATTATAGGCATGCAACATGATGTCTGGCTCAGAGACTGTGGTATATATTAATAAATTTTTTTCAAGAAAGAAAACAAGCCAGATCGAAGCTGAATTAGTTTTGAAAACTGACTGAAAGAATCTTACTAATCTAGGAGGAAGAGAGATTGCCTGTAAAAAAAAAAATACCAAAATGAATCTTCCCCGTTGCTGACCACTGAGATTCAGCCTTTTAATTCAGAGGGGAGCACATAGTGACCCCTGAATTATGCTACACCAATTCAGCTTAAATTAAGGGTAATTTTTCCTTATTTTTGAGACAAAAGTCTCACTCTTGTCTCCCAGGCTGGAGTGCAATGGCACGATCTTGGCTCACTGCAACCTCTGCCTCCCGGCTTAGAGTAGCTGGGATTACAGGCGTGTGCCACCACGCCCAGCTAATTTTTGTATTTTTAGTAGAGATGCGGTTTCGCCATGTTGGCCAGGCTGGTCTCAAACTCCTGACCTCAGGTGATCTGCCCACCTCAGCCTCCCAAAGCGCTGGGATTACAGGTGTGAGCCACCACACCCGGCTTCCTTTAAGTGATAGAGTCAGAATTTTTTTTTTTCTGAGACAGAGTTTCGCTCTTGTTGCCCAAGCTATAGTGCAATGGCGCGATCTCGGTTCACTGCTACCTCTGCCTCAATTAAAGGTAATTTGTACAAAGACTCTGGAATTTTCAAGAAGTGATTTCTACTGTCCCAGCCATGGAGTTTCCAGCGTAGTAGTCTAATCTCTTAGTCTGGTTTTCCAATTCCTTGAGGGCAGGGACTACCTACTGAATCCCTCTATTACTCCTGGCTCCTGTAACACCCAATGTCTGCCACATGAGAGACACATACTTTTCCTTTCTCCTGATTGAGCGAGATAGTTGAATTTTCTGATCTGCTCCCTTACTTTTAATTTATAGGACTCTATTTAAAAAATAAAAAGCTTTGTTCACCTACACAAAATAGGGTCAATGAACTTTAAAGAGTCTTTGAAGAGCTTTAATAAAACACAACTTATAAAGAATGAAGCTGGCAAATAATACTATCCATCTCTGCTGCTCTGGAGACTGGGAGCTGCATGCACATGCAGCTACTCAGAGATATAGGTGCTGACCTCTGACTCCATCTCCTTACCTGCCCCTCGGGACCAGGACCTTTGGCCAGGGACCGTGTTTACAAACACAGACATCTACAGGGACCAGGCTGGCACAGCAGGCCAAACAAAAAATGCCTCTTCAGGAATTGGTCTGTTGGCCATGATTTTGCCATCTCTGATCTGTTCTGTGAAGGTGTCTAATTAACTGTGAATCTAGCCCCTTTGCCCTAGAATTGACCCCTTTGCCCCCTGAAATACTTCTCTCCATCTTCTGTATGGCCAGCTCTTACTCATCCTGTAAGACTCAGCTGAGACATCAAAAAAACTCCTCCAAGAACATTTTCTCTCTCCCTTCTCACCTTCCTCAGTCTCTCCCCACAGCTGGTCTCCATGTCTGTCCTCAGGCTCTCACAGCACCTCTCAGTCTTACGCTAGCACGAGCTGCTGCCATGCCTGACCATCCCATTAGGCCGTATTTTTCCATGCAGTGCACTATTCATCTTTATATTCTCTGTTCTTAAGAATGATACCCAAATGAACTTTTACCTGCAAAAGAGATAACACTATCCTAAGACTTCCACTTATGTAACACCAACCAATGAAAACAGCATTTGATTGTGTCCCATCTTTTCACAACATCTTATGTGAAAAGAGAAGAATCAAAGTGAAGGGACATTAGGCAAAATGACCCTAGATTATTAGTAAAAGATATGTGCTCCTAAAACATGTTTTAATTGGCTACAAGTGATAGACTAAGTTACTATGACAGTTGACAACTCATATTCATGTTTACTAGAATATCTGGGTATTTTCTGGTTATAAAAAGGGAGATGAGAACAGGAGAATCCTTCATCCCTAGGAATACTGTCACAGCTCACAATGCTTCAAAATAGCCATAAATGCTTCCTCTTTTTCTCATGATGAGAGAAAGGAGTATAACTTTCAGAAAATCCCAGTAGTATTCCTCTTGTTCAACCCCTGTAATGACTAAGCATGACAATATGTACAAAAAGTTTTTGTGAACTCTTCATACCATGGTTCATAATAGAGAGTTGTTTTATTTTAAGAATCAAGTTCTCTACATTAACACCATTATTATTAGGTTGAGGCCAAATTTGTTCTTCCTGCCACTTCAAATCACTGGTAACACTAAAAAAAGAAATTTCTATACTTATAAAATGTTTATGTTCTTATTACATTAGCAATATATACACACCAAGAGACTAATCATAACAATCCTTAGAAACTCTGCAGAGCTTTAGCCTGGCTGGGTACCCGTCTACTAGACTAGCATGCCTGGATGATGAATAATATTCACAGCTCCCCTGCAGCCCACAAAATGTTTACATTTGCTTAAGTGCTTACTGGTAAAACCCTCAGTAAATTTGAAAAATGTCTCCTGTAAATCCCTATAATACTTAAGCTAAACCCTGTTCTTTAAGTTAATAATGCCAACTAAACAATCCATTCATTTCATTTCTAAAACTCCATCTTCATCATTCATTTCAAAACCAGGTATTGACTGACCCCGATTCCAAGTGTTTTAATTTATCCTCTCTGAATAACCTTTTGCTCTCCTCTTATCGTGCAATCTCTCCTGCTTACAGCCCACACCTAAAGCTTACATGTTATGGATCACTCTCATCTGATCCATTAAGTTGGAAAAACTAATGCTGACATGTATTATTTCCCTGTCAGCGTCACCAAGCTGGAAAATAGATAATTCAAAAGAGACATAATCAAAATACAGATGTCTTTGAAAATAACAAGAAAGGCCCAGTCCAGGCTTTGCCTGCAGGAAGCTTTCACTGTCCACTCTGTCCGTTTTCTTTGTCTGACTTTCTTGTTTTTACCGATCTATTCAGAGAACTTCTTGTTTTTACCGATCTATTCATTTCATTCAACGCATATTTATGGGCTGCCTTATGCTGTCTGTTAAGCATTTTATGCATGTGGCTAGCTTTTTCACCGAGATTATAAAGCTTTGAGCATTATAAAAACAAAACTGACAGTGCTTGTATTACAGGTAATCAATACGTTTTTGATGAATTGAAGAAAAGAATTATTTGATTCTAAAATATTTAAAAGTAACAGTAGGCCTTGACAGCCTTAAGAAAGATTAAATTAGGGTAGACCAGCAAAAAGGATATCACTAAAAAAAATGCCTAAGATACTTGAAAAATGTAAGTCTGAAGGACCTTAAGTTTGATAAAAGATGGCAGATTAAAAGTGTCTATATCTCTCTGTCTTCCCTGAAAACAAAGAGAACACAAACAAACTCAAATTTTAAGAGAACTAGGAAAAACACACCTCTGAAGCAAAATATAAGACTTGGTAAATGTTAAGAATCGCTTCAGCTTTAATTACAACACACAGAAAGAATTTGACATACCGTGTGTGTGTTGTAAGTTGGGGAGGTGGATTATGGCTAGAAAGTTACAAAGCAGAATCATGATTGAGATATGCATCTGGCCAAGTGCCCCGTAAAGTCCTGTGGAAGCTGCCCTGGATCCTTCCCTTTGCCTTAGACACTTTTGGCCTCCCATTCCCATCCCTAATGCTTAATTGTCCTCACAACCCTTTCCTTTGCCCCAAGGAAATGGACCAGGGATGAACTATCAGGCCCATGCCAGAGCAATGAAATTTTCTCTCATAAGGATTTGGAATTGGGACAGGGAACTCAGCTGGAGGACTTGGGGGCTAAGGCTGAAGTTGTCATTTTGATATGAGTCCATTTAAGTGAAGAGTGATTGGAAGGGCCCACATGCAGAGATAAAAATGCAGTGAAAGTACAGAGAAAAGCCAGGCGTGGTGGCTTATACCTGTAATCCCAGCACTTTGGGAGGCCGAGGCGGGCGGATCACAAGGTCAAGAGATCGAGACCATCCTGGCCAACATGGTAAAACCCTGTCTCTACTAAAAATACAAAAATTAGCTGGGTGGGGTGGCGTGTACCTGTGGTCCCAGCTACTCGGGAGGCTGAGGCAGTAGAATCACTTGAACCCAGAAGACAGAGATTGCAGTGAGCCGAGATTGCACCACTGCACTCCAGCCTGACAGCAGAATGAGAATCCATCTCAAAAAAACCAAAAAAACAAAAAGGAAAGTACATAGAAAAGCAGAGATGAATAGTGAGGCTGGAAGCTGAACTGCAACTAGTGAAGTGGTGAGTAGGTCACTCTTTCCAGAAGTCTGGCTACAAAGAGGAGAAACAGAAGAGTAACTGGATGGATCAGTGAATTTAATAGATTTTTGTCTAAGACAGAAGGACAACCTGTCAAATACGAAGTTAGAAGAGAAAGAACCAATGAGGCAGCAGGGCTGGCAGCGGTACTGGGAGAGAGCTCAGGCCCCACAGGTTGCATTCAGGCCAGCTGGTCCCCAGGTCTTACAGCACAGAAGATCATAAGGTAGAAAAGGGGTCCCAAGGACCCCTGAAACATTCCAAAATAGTTGTTCAACTCTGGCAGCTAGAATCTGCTGGGGCAAAACACTTGGTTTTATCCTCCTAAGAAGAACTGACGTATATTTTGGAAGAAATCTTGAAAACATCACTTTTAACCACTCGTCTCTTCCACTGTCCCCTCCCCTTGGCCACCCTAAAACTACTAAATCCATTTATCCAATTAGGACCAGTGCTGCAAGCAGAAAAGGAGCTTTGTTAAGTGGAAGGTGTTCAAGGACACCGGCTGCCTGTGTTGTATGTAAGAGGTACAGGGAAGGCAGTTACTAGTGATGATATAAAACTGGCAAAGAAATGGGTTCAGAGGTGTCAAAAACAAACTACTTGGTTTTGCCTCTGCCAAGTCCCATTTACCAGTGTGAATATCCAGAATGGCAGCCATGGGTTCCTGAGACTATAAGATGGCTGTGCTGACATAGCCTAAAGCTTTGGCTCCCAGTTAATAGGGACAAATTCCATGGTGAGAAGCTGACAGCAAAGGGTAAGACAGCTCCATTATGACCCCGCTGGAGCACTTCTTTCTAGACTTCCTCAGATGCAAGAGCTCTTTAGCCAAATGCACCACAACTCTAGATTTATCCGTGAGCATCTGGGATGCTTCCTAAGTGATGTGATGTACTCAAATTCATCAAGTGGCCACAAGCCATTAAAGACTCTGATAAATAATTCTATCATAAAGGCCCCAGAGCCGAAGTAAAAAGCAGAAAGCCACAGGGTCAAGTGTTTCCACAGGAACTAGATTTGGTAAATAGAAGCTGCAAAAGGATGTTTCTATTAAACACCTGCAATTATTGTAAGGCCACACTCTTTTCTGGAATGGATGGTCAAAAGAGCTAATAATTTCTTGTGTCCCTGGAAGTTTTAGGATGAATTTAAATAGGAGGAAAACAGGAAGCGCGGTATTTTCCCAAACATAAGCTAATCATTTTTTTTAAACTATAAGTGATACCTCAGACATAAGGAATCGGTATTTTCTTTTTTTTCCTTTGTGTCTGCTCCCAGACTAGAAATAAGCAACCAAAGTAAATGCCTGGCACATTCTCAAGGAAGCACAGCTTTACGTTGCACCAGTGTTAGAAGCTCCCAGAACAGGGACGGAGGCAACCAGATGAAGACAAGACATTCCTCTCCCAGCAATGAGAGACACCTGATGACTGCTGGGAGGAATCAGCATTTTATACCAGCAATCAACATAACTAAAACTTAAGTACTGTCCTCTGTATTTTCCTTGGGAAAATGAAGCAAATGATAATGTAATTGCATTGATTTTATTCTCATTAAGTGGTATTTTAGCTGTAAATATTTTCTCCTTTGATTTAAAAAAACTCATAGAAAATTTCTATGTTGCTTAAAATGTAAAGGGATTTTACTGTAAGTATTTCAAAAATAGTCAATTATCTTACTACTTGTTTATTAAATATATTCAAGGTGACTTTCTCCTTCATCTGAAACAACATAGGCGAAAGGGAGCTCAGTAAAAAACAGGCAAGCAGCACCAAGACTGGCACTCAAAGCTGTAATAGGACTGGATGCATTTTCATTTTCTTCAAACAGTGGAGCTGCAGTTTATTCAGTTTATTTAGGTCAGCCCTAAGGTGAAACCATATTATACTCAAAATTATCCTTTAAAATCCCCTGAACTCATCCATAATGTCACAGGTTATGTATGCACAATTCTGGAAAATAATGATTGTGGTCACTAGAGTTTGAGAATCACTCAGTTAAATTAAAAGAGGGAACAAAAGAAAAGCCTATATTTAGATGGCTGGACATTCAAACCATTCTGCCTTAAAGGAGACTCTCAGTAAAGGAGAGGTGGAGAATTCTATGACGTTCTATTTCCTCGTGGGGTTTACTCTATTCTATCTTCATGCTACAAGCATCAGCAGCCTGGCTAAACAGAAATGTATTTCTGTTGGTGGTGGCTGTGAGGATCTGACCTACCAGGGAAGCTGCACCTTCTCTGGGATTGTTCTAACATTTCCTTTGCTCCTCTCCCTTATAATGAATTACAGGTAGACAGAGCTATAGAACTGTAACAAAGGTGAAGATACACATAGGCAATAGAGACAGGAACATTTTACAGAAGAGTAGGCAATGGTAGCCAGCCTGAATTTTTAGTTGAGTAACAGCAGAACTTCACCTTTGCTGTGACCACCCTGGTCCAAGTTCTCATCAAGTCATGCCGGGAGCTGTCCCAAGTCTATCTCCTGGGATTTTATGGTCTATTTTACCCAGGCAGCTGAGCGATTCTTTTAACCTAAATCTGATCACACCAGCCCCTTCTGTACAACTCATTTCTGGCTTCTCCCACTGCGCGCGGAGTTCAAGCTCTTCTGACTTCATCTCATGCCACCCTGCCCCTTGTTCATTGTCAGTTACAAGCCCATTCTGGCCACCATGTGTTCCCCTAGATCTCTGCATCCCCATCTTTCAGGTCTCAACTCCAATCCTCTCCCTCCCAGCGCCTTCCCACTCTGGAGTGTTCTCTTGCAATTGTTCTGGATTATCGTTCCATCTCTTTACTTGGTACCACTGATGCCTGCCTAGAATGACTTTTAGAGCTCATCTATTCACTGGCTGATGTTCTACCTTTTCCACCAGACTGTAATGAAGGCAGGGATCAGGTCACGCTGGTTATATTCTAGCATTTAGCTCAGAGCGTAACATCCAGAGATGCCCAAGACACAATTCTGAAAAAAAGCAGTAACAATGATGGCAGCAGTATCATTTGCTGACAGCTTTACAAGAACAGTCATTTTCTCACATAACTCTATGAGGTGGAAGGCACGATCCTCATTTTATAGATGCCTCAGAGAAGATTAGTAATGTGCTCAGTGTTGCATGGTGAAGCAGGCAGAGGAGCTGGGCTTTGAGTTCAGCCATCAGACCCCAAAATCTTATGTTCCACAACCTATAGCATTCCATTCCCCAAGGAAAAACCAAATGCTCTCAAAATCTAGTCTAAAATATACCCTAATTTTTAATACACAAATTTACCCATTTTCTGGGGAGAAATTCAAGCTGCCTGCAGATATTTGCATAAGTAATGAAAAGCAGAATGTTAACTGCCAAGAGAATGAGAAAAATGTTTCCAGAGCATTCCAGAGATCTTTGCTGCAGCCTCTCCCATCACAGGCCCAGAGGCATAGGAGTGAAAAATGGCTTCCTGAGCTAAGCCTAGGGCCCTGCTACTCTGTACAGCCTTGGGACATGGTGGGCACCCTGTGTCCCAGCCGTTCCAGCTCCAGCTGTGGCTAAAAAGAGCCAAGGTACAGCTCAAGCCATGGCTTCAGAAGGTGCAAGCCCCAAGCCTTGGGGGCTCCCATGTGGTATTGGGCCTGCAAGTGCACAGAAGACAAGAGTCAGGCTTTGGGAGCCTCCGCCTAGATTTCAGAATATGGAAATGCCTGGATGTCTAGGCAGAAGTCTGAAAAGTCTGAGCCCTCATGGAGAACCTCTGCTAGGGCAATGTGGGGTTGAAGTCCCCCACAACAGAGTCCCCACTGGAGCACTGCCTATTGGAGCTGTGAGAAGAGAGCTAACATCCTCCAGACCTCAGAATGGTAGATCCATGGACAGCTTGCACAGTGTGCCTGGAAAAGCTACAGGCTCTCAATGACAGCCCATGAAACCAGCTGTGAGGGCTGTATCCTGTGGAGCCACAGGAACAGAACTGCCCAAGGCCTTGGGAACCCAACCCTTACATCAGTCTGTCCTGGATGTGAGACATAGGATCAAAGGAGATTATTTTAGATCTTTAAGATTTAACAATTGCCCTCTTGGGTTTTGGACTTTCATGAGGCCTGTAGCCCCTTTGTTTTGGCCAATTTCTCCCACTTGGAATAGGAGCATTTACCCAATGCCTGTACCCTCATTGTATCTTGTAAGTAACTGATTTGCTTTTGATTTTATAGGCTCATAGGTGAAAGGGACTTCTCTTGTCTCAGATGAGACTTTAAACTTGGACTTTTGGGTTAATGCTGGAATGAGTTAAGACTCTGAGGTGCTGCTGGGAAGACATGATTGTGTTTTGAAATGTGAGAAGGACATGAGATTTGGAGGAGCCAGTGACGGAATGATATGGTTTGGCTCTGTGTCCCCACCAAGTCTCGGTTCAAATTGTAATCCTCGTATGTCGAGGGAGGGACCTGGTGGGAGGTGGTTGGATCATGGGTGTGGTTTCCCCATGCTGTTCTCATGATAGTGAGTTCTCACAAGATCCAATGGCTTAAAAGTCTGTGGCAGTTCTCCCTTTGCTCTTTCTCTCTCCTGTTACCATGCAGGAAGGTGCTAAGTTCTGCTTTGCCTTCTACCATGATTGTAAGTTTCCTGAGGCCTCCCCGGCCATGTGGAACTGTGAGTCAATTAAACCTCTTTTCTTTATAAATGACCCAGTCTCAGGTAGTTCTTTATAGCAGTATGAAAATGAACTAATAACACTGCCCAATTGATTGGCTCTCCCTTTCATGAAAGATTTCTCTGCAGCATGTAATGCTATTAGATAGCATTTTACCCACAGTAAAACTTCTTTCAAATGGAGTCAGTCTTCTTAAACTCTGCCACTGCTTTATCTACCAACTTAATATAAAATTTTAAATCCTTTGTTTTCATTTCAACAATGTTCATAGCATCTTCATCAGAAGTACATTAGGGCTCAAGAAACCACTTTCTTTACTCACCCATAAGAAGCAATTCTTCATGTGTTCCAGTTTTATCATGAGATTGCAGCAATCCAGTCATATCTTTAGAATCTACTTCTAATTCCCAGTCTCTTGATATTTGCTTCATATCTGCCTCCACTGAAGTATTAAACTCCTCAGTGTCATACATTAGAGTTGGAAGCAACTTTTTTCAAATTTCTATTAATGTTGACATTTTAACCTCCTCCCTGAATCATGAATGTTCTTCACAGCATGTAGAATGGTAAATCCTTTCCAGACAGTTTTCAATTTGCTTTGCCCAGATCCATCAGAGGAATCATGATCTATGGCAGCATGCTTACAAAATGTATTTCTTAAATAACGCTAAAAAGTCGATCATGCCTGGAATCCTAGCACTTTGGGAAGCTGAGGCGGGCAGATCACGAGGTAAGGAGTTCGAGACCTGCCTGACCAACATGGTGAAACCCTGTCTCTCCTAAAAATACACACAAAAAAATTAACCAGGTGTAGTGGCAAGTGCCTGTAATCCCAGCTACTCAGGAGGCTGAGGCAGGAGAATCGGTTGAACCCAGGAGGCGGAGGTTGCAGTGAGCAGAGATCATGCCACTGAACTCCAGGCCTGGGTGACGGAGGGAGACTCTGTCTCAAAAAGAGTCGAAATGACTCTTTGATCCATGGGTTGCAGAATGGATGTTGTGTTGGCAGGCATGAAAACAATAGTTTTCTTGTACATCTCCATCAGAGCTCTTGGGTGACCAGGTGCATTGTCAATGAGCAGCAATATTTTGGAAGCAATAGGTTTCAAAATATTCAGTAAACCATGTTGTAAACAGATGTACAGGCATCCAGGCTTTGTTCTACAGGCAGAGTAGATTTAGTGTAATTCTTAAGAGTCTTAGGATTTTCGGAATGGTAAATGAGCACTGGCTTCAACTTAAAGATAGCATCAGCCTTAACCTCTAAATGAGAGAGTTAGCCTATCCTTTGAAGTTTTGAAGCCAGGCATTAACTACTCCCCTCTAGCTATCGAAGTCCTAGATGGCATCTTTTTCCAATAGAGGGTTGTTCTGTCTATATGGAAACTCTATTGTTTAGTGTGACCACCTTCATCAATGATGTTAGCTAGATCTTCCGGACAACTTGCTGCAACTTACCCATCAGGACTCGCTGCTTCACCTTGCACTTTTTGTTATGAAGATGGCTTATTTTCTTAAACCTCATGAACCAGTCTCTGCCAGCTTCAAACTTTTCTTCTGCAGTTTCCTCACCTCTCTCAGCCTTCATAAAACTGAAGCGAGTTAGGGTCTTGCTCTGGATTAGGCTTTGGTGTGAGGAAATGTGGCTGCTTAGATCTAGCCAGATCACTAAAACATTCTTCATATTGGCAATAAGACTATTTCACTTTCTTATCATTTGTGCATTCACTGAAGTAGCACTTGTAATTTCCTTCAAGAACTTATCGTTTACATTCACAACTTGGCTGTTTGGTGCAAGAGGGCCTACCTAGCCTTCAGCCTATCTCAGCTTTCAACATGCCACCTCCCTCATTAGGCTTAATCATTTCTAGCTTTTGACTTAAAGTGAGAGACATGCAATTCTTCTTTTCAATTGAACGCACAAGGCTATTGTAGGGTTATTAATAAATTGTACTGATTTCAATATTGTTGGCTCTCAGGGAATAGGGAAGTCCAAGGAGCGGAAGAGAGATGGTGAAACTGCCAGTTGGTGGAGCCATTAGAACACACACAACCACTTATCAATTAAGTTTGCTGTCTTCTATGGGTCCAGTTTGTGGTGCCCCAAAACAATTACAACGGTAACATCAAAGATCGCTGGTCACAGATCACCATGTCAGATGTAATAACCACAAAGTTTGATCTAGTGTATAAATTATGAAAGTGTGACACAGAGCCACAAAGTGAGCATGTGCTGCTGGAAAAATGGCACCAACAGACTTATTTGCTGCAGGCTTGTCACAGATCTTCAATTCACAAAAAATGCAATATCTTTGAAGCATAATAAGGCAAAATGTAATAAAATGAGGTATGCCTGCATACCTGTAAATTGTAATAATCTAGATACATTACATTTTACATTTATATGCTTTTTTTAATCCTCTAAGTAAAATAAGCAAAGCCAATTTGTATGGCATAGCCTTAGAAATAAGGAAATTCTGTGAGCATCATAATCATCATCTTTCCCCCTCTGTACAGGGTGGCATTCAGTATCATCCAAACTGGGCACTGTTGAAAAGGAAAGAGGATATTATCAATAATTCCGTTGGGGTAAATCAGGACTGTCCTGGGCAAACCCATTTGACTTTCAACCCATTTTACAATCATACTATGTGGAACACTTTCCCTATAAGATCTCTTTGATCCTAGTCATCATGTAATATGCAGGTAACAATGACACCTTCTCTCCTTTCTTTCACTGACTCAGTTTAGTCTCTGGATCTAGCTCAATAGCTAGAGATACACCTTTGGGCTATAATGTCTGGCCCAGGGCTTCTTTCTCCTCATTTGCTTCAAGGCCATATACTCTACATGGTTCTTACTGGGATCTATTCTTTGGCATTTTGTCTACGGCTTGCACAAAGGGATGCCTTAGAAACCTGTTGTTTGTTTTCCTCAACAGAATCCCATAATCCCAAATGTTGAAATCTTGAAAAATCAAAATCCTTAAAGTCTAAAATCCCAAAAGATCAAAATCCTCAAAATATAATTCTGGAAAAAATAATTTAAAAATTACTTTAAAGATATTTATATATATTTTTTAAAGGGCGTTTGAGAAACATACAAAAACAAATTGAACACTTTACAAGCCATTTTACACAAAATAGGCAATAAAAAGATATACATTTGTGCAAGCATAAACACTTAAATATACTAATGACAGTCGCGTGGGCATAACAGTTAAAAGCAAACAAACCTTATTCATAAAGAAAGACGTCAAAAAAAGGAAATGTATAAATGCATATCACTATGGATGGCTATTGTGTGCATCCAGCGGTCTAACCGTCTACCTCTGAAATGCCATGACGAACAACCTAAGTCTTTTCACCAGATTGCTCAAAAACCATGATAGGTCACCACCACCACATATACAGTCCCTAGAGCCAAGATCTTGAGAACTTTTATCTTTCACAAATGCAGATGTATAAAAAGGACATCTTTTCATTTGTTGAGAAACTTTCAGTGTTTTTATATACATACACAATGCTAAAACACAGAACATGAAATTTGTGATAATGCACTTTTGTGGATTCAGATTTGCAAAAAAATGCATAAAATGAATTAGAACTCTAAAAGGCTTTACACAATCTGTACTTCCAGAATTGGAAATGATGTGACGATGAAATACATAGCATAGTGAATTGTAAAAACAATGCTGACAATTTAAAATCGTGAAAAAACTGAAAAGAAAGAAAAAAACACTAAAAAAAAATTAGACCTATGAAAGTGTATTATAGAGACAGATTATGAGTAATTGAACACAGACAGTCCATTAGAGCAGGCCAACTTTCACAATCATTACCTATAGTTTGAATTCTTGCATAACGAAGACTGCTTTTTTTCTTTTAAGGGATGGCTCTCCTTGGAGAATACATTCACATTCATTTTCTATGTGGTTCTGATCTTTTTGAATCAAATATTCTATGATTTGATATACACTGACATGAGCATTCCTTACTAAATTTTCCCGCCTGGCGCAGTAGCTCATGCCTATAATCCCAGCACTTTGAGAAGCCTAGGCAGGCGGATCACTTGAGGTCAGGAGTTCAAGACTAGCCTGGCCAACATGGTGAAACTCCATCTCTACAAAAATACAAAAAAAATTAGTCAGATGGGGTGGCATGTGCCTGTAGTCCCAGCTGCTTGGGAGGCTGAGGCAGGAGAATTGCCTGAACCTGGGAGGCTGACCCCAGGAGGCAGCAGTTGCAGTGAGCCGAGATCATGCCATTGCACTCCAGTCTGGGCAACAGAGCGAGATTCTATCTCTAAATAAATAAATTTTCCCATCTTATGTGCCATGCTTCTATGTTATTTTGGATAAAAGGAAATCCATTCCACATGCAACCATATACAAAACAGCAATTTGGTAGAAACAATACTGGTGATCGAAGAGCAGCACCATTTCATGTCATCTTATCCTATGTACATAATTATTTTCAAACCAGACAGTAACTTTGCTGGCTTCTGTAGGCAAATGCAGCTTTAATTTATTAAAAGCTCCTGGAATGTCCTAAGTTGGCAGGAATGCCAATGCAGGCAAATAATGTATTTTTAAAGTGAGGTTTTCAGTTTTCATTGTTGCCAAATTGTGTAGTCAACCCACTCATCTGAATTTTCCACCAAATGCATTGGGCTGAATGGAAAAAACAAACGTTATTGGTAACATCTTGAAATTCACTTCAGATGCCTTGATCGCACCTAACTATATCTGTCATTATGGTTTGAGGATTCAATTACAGTTCATTTTCTTTTGCAAAGTCCTCCAAATCTTCAAATAAGTGTTTATAAATGGCTTCGCATTTTCCAGTTATTAATACATAAAGGAGGGAAGAAATTCTAGAATTTGTGGGTCCAACAGGCACATAAATTCTAGATAGTTGATAAAAAACAGTGGGGACAGTTTTGAAAGTGCCATCCATTAACCAATGTGAAGCATGTGCTGATTTTTCTATGTTAAACTTAGTGGTAAAAAAAGAAGTCTGTCTTCTGTGACAGTCAAAGCACTAATCAAGAATAGGTCACCATTTAATGTTTTTTGTGACACTAGCGGAACCTCAATATCAGCAAGTCTCTTTGGTTCAGAAGGTCCTTGGGCTTGCTGAATTCCTTTTATTCTCTGATGAAGGGCATTTTTTTGAAGGCAAACATGGCGTTATATGCGAAGGGGCAGAAGTTGTACATGACAGAATAATTTTGCAGGGAAGATTTCTATACTTTTGCCTATATTTTCACTTCTATGATCTCCTAAACACTCACTACACTTGTATTCTGAAAGTGGTTATGGTCTACAAATTTTATAAGTATATGCTATCCATTTGGAAGTCTGGTTATTGCCAACTGTTGCAATTAAGCAATTTTCTGCTTTCAAAGCACCAATAATAATTAGCTTTACAATTTTTATTTTTCATCATTAAGTAGCTTCATATACTTATCGCAGTCTTTTTTAGAAGGAACAATATCACAGATCTCTTCCATTGTGTTGTAAGAAACACAGTAAGAAGGAATAATATTTGGCTTCCCCAGTGCCAAATCTGTATTAGTCAGCGTATACAGAACCAACAGGATGTGTATATAGATATATGAGAGGGGATTTATTAAGGGGATTGGCTCTTGCAATTATGGTGGCTGAGAAGTCCCACAACAGGCCATCTGCAAACTGGAGACCCTAGGATGCCAATGGCCCTAGGAGCTTTTCAGCTCAGGCTGAAAACCTCAGGACTCAGGGGGCTCCTGGTGTATGTCCTGGAGTCTAAAGGCCAGCAAGCCTGGCGTTCTGATGTCTAAGGAAGCAGAAGACAAGTGAAAGAGATACCAGTTCACTTTCTTTATCTGTTCTCTTCTAGCCTCAAGCCAACTGGATGTTACCCACCAATGCTAAGGCAAATCTTTCCTATCTACTCCACTCAGATTCACACACTATTCTCCTCTGGAAATACCCTCACAGACACATTCAAAATAATGCTTTCCCTGATTTCTAGGTATTCTTTAATCTAGCCAAGTTGACAGCTATACCCCTGTCAACCTGGCATCCGTATGCATCTCTTTAACCATACTTACTTTCAAATAAAGAGAAGGAGAGTGTTGCCAATTACAACTAAGGCCCTAATGTTCCCTCCTGAATACTGAAAGTCTGTGCTTCCACCAAGCTGGACAAAGTAAGACGGGCTGTTAGCAAAATGATGAGCCTTTATCTGATAATGCTTAAAGACTACTTGCTAGGCCTATTCCTATACTTCCCTGGTTCTAAAGAAGGGTAAAATTTCACTGAGGAAAAAAGGCTGAACAGAAATTCCAAAGCATTACCAGTGGTGAGAGCAGCTTTTAGCTTTTGAGGTAGGTTACAGACTTTGCGTTTTCCCCTCTAAAACAGGTCTACTCAAATAAAAGTACTTCTGACAGTTTCTAAATCTCAAACACAGCACAGACCTTTGTTTATATTTCAGAAAAAGGAAATAAAATATCAGTAGATGTATTTTGTTCTTATATCTATTCATCTGGTTCTATTGCCCTTTTTAATATAATGATATTTTAAATTCATTGAGAAGTAAATGTCTAAAAACAGCTAATATTACAATTGTTTTTGTATAGATTAGTCTGACTGCATATACATTTGCTTCCTATTTTTTTTATTTAAGTATGTGTGATCATTTGATTCACAAGTGTTACTACAATAAATTTTAAGCTCCATGAGGGCATTGTCTGGAAACATGAAGAGAGAAGCCAGTGATTTATTACAGTCAGTATAAACCCTTTGGCCCTTTTTATTCTTCTAGGCTTGTAATATATATTAGGTGAAAAAAAAAGTTTTTTAAATGCTGGTTTAGAGGTCTCCAGGAAATAAAACGTTTAATTATTAACCATTAGTGATATTAAAATATTTATATGCCTTTTAGTTCTACTTAGCTGAAATTGGTAGAAAGGAGAGTAATGGAGGCAGTACTTTACTTGGCATAAAACAGCATTATCAGTTTATCTGAAAAAGTAAGATTTCAGACATTTCCTTCTTCTGAGTCCCTAGATGGATATGTCTGAAAATCATTTGTGCTAATGCAATGTTTTTATCTTCAGCCACTACAAATGAAAGAAGGTCTATGTCTCAAAGTGGAATTTAAAAAAAATAATCTATCACATAAGTTACTACTATAAAAGAAATCCTGCCATTCTTACATCCATCTTAAGTGCTTTGTAACACATTTTGGTTAGAGGTGGAAAGTATTGCATTTCCATACCAATTTGTTTCTTTGTGGGTATTTTATTTGCACTTCACAGCTCAAAGCAAAATAGCAGGAAATGATTCAGATGAACAAGCAAATGAATGTTTTATAACATGGAAGAGACTTGCATTCGTGATTTTACCTGATCTGTCCACGAACCAGAGGTCTGTTCTTTGTCCTATTCATGTTTGAGTCAAATGGTACCTCAAAAAACTGTGAAAAAAATAAAAAAAGACAGAAAACATTAACTATAAAACAATTCTTTTCTTCTGCATTAGTAATGACAATTTTTTCTATATTAAACTTCATTTTAATTTTGATAGTATAAATCAATACCCTCGCACTTTTTGAAGAAAAATTCCAAAAAAAAAAAAAAAAAAAACGAATTTACACTAAGTGTCAGGAATATCTTCTTTTATTCACTTTGAAATGTCCCTTGGTATACTCAGAGGATTATCTCTAGGACTTCCTATGTGTGGATAACCCAATCCACACATACTCAACTCCTGCAGTAGGCTCTCCAGAACCTGCCTATGAGAAAAGTTGACCCCTCTTTATATTCAAGTTTCACATTCTGCAGTCTATGTTTGGTTGAAACAAATCCATGTATAAGTGGACCCATGCAGTTCAAACCCGTGTCATTCAAGGGTCAACCGTATAGCTTTAGGTTTGAAGCATCAGTGTTGTAAATGATTTCAGAATCTTTCACACAATCCAAAGC
The DNA here is from genome assembly GCA_004027715.1 of Plecturocebus donacophilus. NCBI lineage: Eukaryota > Metazoa > Chordata > Mammalia > Primates > Pitheciidae > Plecturocebus > Plecturocebus donacophilus. The sequence goes on along the minus strand of PVKP010011459.1, from coordinate 36,120 downwards.
CTGTGAATCAACCAAGAATCAACTGACCCTGGGGAGTGGGTTACTGAAGTCAAGAACCAGGGCTGATGTAATTACGATCTCAGATGAAATTGAGGTTATACCGCAATGAAGGTAACCATCCTATTCTGCCCATGATAGTTCTAATAGACACCTTGGTGCCAGCATCATTAACAGCAAGCTCTTTCATTCTGAAAGCATCCCAGCTTGAATAATCAATTGGTATGGTCACCCTAACAATGAAGTCTGGTTTAAATTGTTTACCTATTAAAAGACAAGGCCCAAGGGATTACCAAAACTCATTTTCCAAAGCCGTGACAAACTGTACAGTATGCTCTTAAATTCGTTATTCATGTCTCTTACTTGTCCCCTTTTCTGGTAAAACACAGTACTCAAAAAATGTGCTGATCAGGTTATTATTTAAGAATATCTTTGACCAAGTGGGCTAGAACCAAATCAATAGATGAAACACAAATTCAATGCAAGGCTGAAGTCAGTATTTCCCCAGCTATGTTCCCTTACAGTCCATGGAGTTGCTGCCAGGAAGAATGACTCTACGGTCAAATCTTATTAGTACGATAAAACCTCTGAGAAATCCCAAAGTGAAGAAACCTAATTAACTGACTTAGGCAGTGTTTCCCAGATTTATTTGACCATGAAACCTTTTTTCAAGAGAAACATAAATAAGAGATTTCAGAAATTCCTGGTCTGACTAGATTTGAGCGATAGGGATATTTCTTACTCATTTCTGTATGAACCACAGCTCTTCTACTTTCCTTACAGACGGCTCTGCTTTTGGCAGGCCAAGCACTAGATACTGGGGCAACAGCCTCACAGATTGCTTCACTCAAAGAAATGCATAAGATCTGATATGATTTGGCTCTGTGTCCCCACCCAAATCTCATCTTGAATTGTACTCCCATGGTTTCCATGTGTTGTGGGAGGGACCCGTTGGGAGATAATTGAATCATGGTAGCAGTTTCCCCTATACTATTCTTGTGGTAGTGAACAGCCTCACGAGATCTGATGGTTTGATAAGGGGAAACCTATTTCGCTTGGTTCTCATTCTTTCTCTCACCTGCTGCAATGTAAGACGTGCCTTTCGCTTTCCCCCGTGATTGTGAGGCCTCCCCAGCCATGTGGAACTGTTGGTCCAATTAAACCTCTTTCTTTTGTAAACTGCCCAATCTCGAGTATGTCTTTATCAGCAGCATGGAAACAGATGAATACACAGCCGTTATATCTTGCATAGTGGTTCTGACGTTCTGATCAAACTTTGACTGATACAAACTTCTCTTACTTTCAACAGAGCCATTGCTTAGAAGTATTAGTTTTTCAATATATTCATCTTATCTAACAATCTAAATGGCTGACTTCCTGAGATATGTGAATTCATAATTCTTAATGTTAAGGGAAAACTGTATAGTACCATGCACACAGGCACTCAATAATTTAATAAACCATCAGTGCAAATAAACATATGTATCTGCAGACTGCACTATATTATTTAAAAATGATGCATAATTTATATGATGTGTGGACAAATTATTTGCCTGTTAGAGTCTATATTCTTTATTGAATTAGTTGAAGTTATATGTAATTAAAAGGTTCTGCCTGAAACATTCACATTCCTTCCCTTCGCCAATATTCAAACACATTCTGTAAGTATTTGAAACGATCTTTCCTCATGACTTGATATATGTACTATTAATTGAATTTCAGGGGATAAAAGAGGATTCCAATTACAAAGCAAGTGATTTAAATGCCTGTAAGGTGTTATCTAATTTAACAAATTTGTGGTTAAGTAACTGTGTTAGCAGTTCTCAAGTATATATGTGTATGTTTGGGTATGTGTGTTTAGTTCAAGAATTCTAATGCATCATTTCATCTGGGTGAAAAAAGATACTATCTTTTCTATGTTTCTGGCACGTCATCCATGGAAGGATAGAAACACAGCAATTGAACTCCAGGATGCCATAACTTGGCAGCAGCATCTGACTCCCATGAATGCTTAAATTTTGCAGGAGAAGCAACATCTGGGCAGAAATACCATGCTAACCAAGACTCATGGTTCATTTTAGTGAGGGCTTGACAATTCTTCCTAGCACCAAAGGATCAGAGCTCATGATGCTACTTGATTCTGTCCTTCATGCATTTTCTATAATGCTTTCAGTTAGGCTTACTGCTTTGGTTTAGATATTTAAACCACATTTCCTAAACATAAAGCATTGTATATTTCGATAAGCAATTTAAACACTTCAACAACTATTTCAGAACTTATATACAGCTGGATTTAGTCTATTCATTATTTTTCCTGTGCTTTATAATAATTAGTTTTTCATAATGTTATCATTTTCAGTTGGTTCCAACTATTTCTGAAGCAGTGAAGTAAAAACTCTGGCAACTTGTGCTGAAAACAAAATGCAGTATTGTCAATGCTTAGAATATACCATTATGCCCTTTTTTTCCACATACCCTCACTACTTGAGAGAATACTGAAAGTAATATGCTGTAGTAAACAGAATTTGGGCAGCTGTCCAGGTCAAACTAATTCTGTCGGGGACCAGTCTCGTATTGCATCTGCCTTCTTCTAATTGAAGGCTCTGTTCACGGTCTCAAATGCTAGAGAATCCAGTACCTTACCCTACTCCTGGACACAGTGATTACTGAGTGTGTTATCTGATTCACATTGTGCCAAATGAAACGTCTTCGCTGGAACTTTACAAACCAAAGCCCCAGAAAACATACCCTTCCTTTCTCTTAGTTGCCTGTGGTCACAGAATGGGATACGAGGGAAGCGAGGGACTGAACATTGATTCCAATGGTCAGGTTATCTCCAAGGCCTCTGCCCTTTCCAGTTGAAATCAAACCTATAAGGATTTGACTTCTTTAACCTCCAACATCTTAATACACAAAGACTGTAAACATTTCAAACACTAGTATTGCACAGAAAGGAATAGCACCTTTTCTTCAGAAAACAACTTATTTTCTGTCTAGGTTAAATTTTCATAAGAGGTTTCTTCTCAGTCTGTTTTCTTCCTAAAAATCCACCAATCTTTTAGAACTCCTTTCATTGTACACTTTTGTTCTTTTTGAGACAGCGTTTTACTCTGTCTCCCAGCTAAAGTGCAGTGGCACAATCATGCTCGCTGCAGCCTCTGCCTCCCAGACTCAAGGGAGCCTCCTACCTCAGCCTCCCAAGTAGCTGGGACCACAGGTGCGTGCCACCACACTCAGTTAATTTTTTATTTTTGGTAGAGAAGGGGTTTCACATATTGTCCAGGCTGGTCTCGAACTCCTGGCCTCAAGTGATCCACCCGCCTCCGCCTCCTAGAGTGCTGGGATTACAGCCATGAGTCACTGCACCCAACTGTAAACTTTTCCTTTTCTTCTTCAGGTTCATTTCCTCAGCATCTCCCTTCCTAATCAGGCATATACTCCTTCACATTTCTTGCCTTCTGGCAATCCTGTGATCTGTTGTAGCACTCAGGCTCTTGGAGTTACAAGTGACAGAAACACAACTCAAACTAGCTTAAAGGAAAATGGAGCTTTATTATTGCTTACAACACGGTTGTACCTGCTTTCGGGAAGGACAAGATTCAGAATTTCAAATGATGCCATCATGACACCGGTTCCTTCCATCTCTTAAATTGGCTTGGTTTATGCCTGCATGAAAGCTTTTTCCAAGAAGCAGGCTAAATGACAATGGCAGCCCCTGCCTTCCACACTCCTAGCAACCCTAAAAACTAGTTTATTTCCACATAACTCCAAGAGAAAAGTCTAGAACCATCATGGCCATGAATCATCATGGCCAAGAAATGAGGTAACTATCCTGTGAGCATGGGGAGGCTGTTGTAGAGATACACAAAAACATAGTATCACCATTAAAACCACATGTATTCTTTCCTCTACAGCAAAGGAAAATTTTATTTAAAAAAGGTGAGAAGATGTTCAGTAGACAGATGCAGCTAAATTATTTATAATACACTGTAAAGCTAACAACCTCAAATCATTTCATTTCACATACATCATACCTACAAAATAACTTGCCTATAGTAGAAAGGGTACTCCTAGTTTAAGTATCTGAAGGGCATTAATTGATATAAATATAGTAAGTATTTACACTAATCTTTATCTCATATCGGTTTGGGAATCAATTTAACAGTTCTATTTAATATAGTAGTAAATGGATCATTATTTTCTCCTCAAAGTCACATGATAAAAATATAAGGCATGATTATCCCAATGGATTAATATCTATTAGACACCTATTATAACATTTGTGCTTTCTTATTATGTATCTTTTTATATCAGTGGATAATTATTAATTTAAATATCTATTAATATATTGTGATATATCATGTTATAGACTAACAATACATTTTATATTATATATATAAAATATAACATGTTATATTTTAGTATATTATATAATTACCTAGTAATATATTAAAATATATTCTATTAATTATAATTATAAATTATCCAAATAAATGCTCAGACATAAAATACACTTATTAATCCTTCTAAAAGCCAATATATATTTAGGATACTATTGAACTTTGTGAGCCAAAATGACATAGATAACAAAAATGGATAGAAATATAATTTAGTCCAAATGATGTACTTTCTAGTCCTACTTTGATTAATTATATCCTATGCAAAAGGTATACTGTATTCTGGAGATGTTTGTAAGTCAGGCTGAAAAAATACTGACTTTGATAATGTGATAATCACTTTTTCTTCCCCTAATGGGCACAACATTCTTCTAGAGAGTCAACAGGAAAACAAACATGTGAACTCGTGGGAGTTTGTTTTTCCATCCGTCTTCTGAAAGCTGTCAACAAGTGTTTGTCATTCCAATATGGCTCACAGCTTCCAAGGTTCAAGATAATGTCTCCATCAATCTCAGACCAAGTTAAAAGGGATGTTAAAAAAAAATAAAGCACAGGGAGAGGCACCTTATCCAGCATGATTCCACATGCCATTACTTTTAGCTTACAAATCAGTAAAGACACCCAGTTAGCCATTACTCTCGTTACCAATGTTCCGTTGCCTTACCTAGAATAAACAAACTAAGTACGACTCCTTCCCATTGATTTTTCCCCCTATGAGGCATTTAAAATAATGAATGTGTGTGCTCTGGCATTCATCAGAAGTGGCTTTTCACTCAACATGGTGACTGGGGCAATGTTCTCCTGTAAACAGGTTACTCAGGCCATCTCTCATTAGGCTAGATTTTAAGGCTTCATCCTTAAAGGAAAAAATAAAAAGATCTAAAAGATCACCTAGCACTTAATCAGAGGCAAAGTACCATATCCTACAAGGAAAAACACTCAGAAAGTTAAACTGGTTTTTACTAGCTCCAAGAATCACTGCTATGGAATTGACCCCTTTTTCCTTCCAGAGAGATCTCAATTTTCAAGCACTGCTTTCTGAAAAAAGATGGAAAACATCAAAATATTTATAATCCTTGTCTCTGAATAGTGAGAGGTAGGCTGATTTACTATTCTTTACCATTTTGCAGTTTTCAGCTGTCTATAAAGACCATGTGCTTTCTTTAAAAATTTTTTTTTATTTTTAATTTTTGTAGGTACATAGTAGGTGTATATATTTATGGGGCACGTGAGACATTTTGACACCATCATACAATGTATAATAGTCACATCATGGAAAATGGGGTATCCATCCCCTCAAACATTTCTTTTGTGTTACAAGCAATTCAATTACACTCATTTAGTTATTAAAATGTACAATTAAATTATTATTGACTAAAGTCACCCTGTTGTACTATCAAATACTAGGCCTTACTCATTCATTCTAACTGCTTTTTTCTACCATTAACCCTCCCTACCATTCCACTACCCTTCCCAGCCTCTGGTAACCATCCTTCTACTCTCTAGCTCCATGGGCTCAACTCTTGATTTTTAGATCCTACACCTAAGTGAGAATACGCAATGTTTGTCTTTCTGTGCCTTGCTTATTCCACCTAACATAATGATTTCCTGTTCCATCCATGTTGTAAAGGACTGAATCTCATCCTTTTTAACGGCTCAGTAGTACTCCACCGTGTATAAGTACCATATTTTCTTTGTCCACTCATCTGCTGATAGACACGCAGGCCGCTTCCCAATGTTGACTACTGTGAACAGAGCTGCAGCACACATGGAAGTGCAGACATCTCTCCATACACTGATTTCCTTTCTTTTGGGCATATGACCAGCAGTGGAAGTGCTGGATCATAGGGTAGCTCCATAGTTAGTTGTTTGAAGGCATCTCCAAACTGTTCTCCATGCTGGTTCTACTAATAATTGACATTCCCACCAACAGTGTACGAGGATTCCCTTTTCTCCACATCCTTGCCAGCATGTTATTGCTTGCCTTTGGATACAAGCTATTTTAACTGGGGTAAGATGATCTCTCATGGTAGTTTTCACTTGCATTTCTCTGATAATCGTTGATGTTGAGGACCTTTTCATATGCCTGTTTGCCATTTGTATGTCTTCTTTTGAGAAATGTCTATTCAAATCTTTTGCCCATTTAAAAATCAGATTATTAGATTATTGTTCCTATAGAGAGTTGCTTCAGCTCCTCATACACCCCAGTTATTAATCCCTTGTCAGATGGGTAGTTTGCAAGTATTTTCTCCCATTCTTTGGGTTGTCTCTTCACTTTGTTGATTGTTTCCTTTCCTGTGCAGAAGGTTTTTAACTTGATGTGATCCTATTTGTCCATTTTTGCCTTAGTTGCTGTGTTTGAGAGACATTACTCAAGAAATCTTTGTCCAGACTAATGTCTTAGAGAGTTTCCTCAATGTTTTCTTGTAGTAGTTTGAGGTCTTAGATTTAAGTCTTTAATCCATTTTGATTTGTTTTTTGTGTATGGTAAGAGATAGGGGTCTAGTTTCGTTCTTCTGCATATAAATATCCAGTTTTCGCCACGTCATTTATTGACGAGACTGTCTTTTCCCCAGTGTATGTTCTTGGCACCTTTGTTAAAAGTAACTTCATTGTAGGTGTGTGAGTTTGTTTTTGCGTTCTCTATTCTGTTCCATTGGTTTATGTGTCTGTTTTTTTATGCCAGTACCATGTTGTTTTGGTTACTATAGCTCTGTAGTATAATATGGTCAGGTAAGGTGATTCCTCTAGTTTTATTCTTTTTGCTTAGGATAGCTTTGGCTATTCTGGGTCTTCTGTGGTTCCACATAAATTTTAAGATAGTTTTTTTTTTTTTTTCCATTTCTATGAAGAATGTCATAAGACCATGTATTTTCTAGTCAGGAAAAAAAGATAATAAAAAAAATTCCACCAAAATGACACAAAATATGGACAGACCTTCTTTAGGTTAAGTCTTTAGGTTAACCAATAAAGTAGTACTAAACTGAGGTAATATAAAACCAACATTAATGGAGCCTTAGTCAGTTAGAACCTTTTTTTCTTCAGAAAGGCAAAATGTTGATCTTAAATATTTCTCAGATACACCCATTTTTTATCCTATCCTCAGTGCCACTTCCTTAATTCAGGCTATTTTATTTTGCCTAGATTACAACAGCCCCCTACTTCCCCTACCTCCCGTATTGATCCTCCCCTAGTAACTTTTTACAGAATAGTCAAAATGATCTTGTCAGATGCAGATATTGTAATGTTACTTTCTAGCATAAAACTGTTCTATGGCTGTCCACTGTCCAAGGAATAAAGTTAAATGCTCTCACATGGCTTATAAAGCTCTTCATAACTGCTCTTGCCTCCTTTTACCTCTCCAGGCTCTTTTCTTTCTTGCTGTTTACCTCTTTCATGCTCTCCTCTAAGCATTCTGAGCCACCTTTTGGTTTCTCAAAGACAACATGCTTTCACTTCTTTACTCACTCTACCCGCTGCCTGTCAAAGCCCATCACAGCATGGACACCACATCTACACCTACCTAGGGCTTATTAGTTTGCCCTAATATTCTGCTTTTCTCTGTGCACGTGCCTAAGCAGTCGAGCTTTGCTGGAAAAGACACCTTATAGGATAAGGGGATTCATTATAAGTGCACAACCTTAAACTTCAAATGTGCTCTCTAGTCAACCCAATCTGCTTCTCTGCACAAAGGTTTCATATCTGATCCACTCTCAAGAATATCTGATGTTCCTTCACCTCTAATACAGGGCACAGCTTTCTACTTTATTGAACACTGAAGTCTTCAAACAGGACACTCCCTCCTTTTCCTACCAGTGTGTACAACCTGTTCTCTCCTAACCTGGGCTGGTAATCCTGTCCCCTTCCACCTTCTAGGAGATTTATCCCATCAATTATCCTTTTCTGTATAGCACATTTGGCCTGTTGTCTTTTAACTGTATTATTCCCACTCATACCTAACTATGCTCAATTTTTCCCCATCCCAACTCCTCTCCCAAATCCCACAAATCTCCCAGCATCATTATGTGATTTTAGCACAAGGTTAGCGTTTGGGAGAGGGGAAAAGAAAAAAAAAAAGAAAAGTTTGGGCTCACATCGTAGCCAGAATATTTAGTTAACAGGGGTATCCAGGGTGGGGTTAAGCTCCTTCTAAAATCTCTAAATAAGCTCAAAGGAATTTCTCCTCTAACAGCTGCCAAGGGCTACAATTCCATCTTTGCAAAAACTGTTTTAAAAACAGTTAATTCTTAAGGCCAGTTTTTGAGAACAATAAATAAATGCATTAAAGCTCACTAAAAACTTCTAATGTTAACAGATCAATTAGGTTGCAAAATTAAAAGAAAACTAAACAACTTTCAAACTAGGACTTAAAAGATCACAAAAATTTTCATACACTAGTGCTACTTCATCACAATCTAATATGAATACAAGACTTTCATAGTTAAGAAATCCTTGCAGATCCCCTCACAATTATAACACAAAATGGGCATGCTTATGACAACATTAACAAGGAGAAAATAATGTGACAATGGTATGACCCTGGAACCCATTCTCTAAAATACTACAGAGTTGAAATGCCATCATTTAAAACAAACAACAAACAGAACATGAACATTTACTGTGGAAAAATGATATACTCAAAAAGAAAAGGTTATACCATGTGCTTATCAATAAAACTGGCAAATATACAGAGGTCCAAATACAGTTATAATATACATCTGGTCACAACACGGTGAAGGTGGAGGCCAGAGAAATCATTAAGCAACCTGAGAACTCCCAAACAAAGAAACTGTAAAATTCTGAACTATAAAGCAAAGGAAACACATTAATCCCTCAGGAGTTGCAGTATGTATTTCAACTGGGTTATCCCTTCTCTTGGAAGGACACAACTATTCACCAAAACCTAGAGTGACACAGTATCTGGACTGTAAGCTTGTGGGCACGAAGCCAGCTTGCTTTAGCACTCCTGACACCTGTTGGCTTAATCATCAGCAAACGCATGACTCTATACAATGGAGAGAAAGGGAAAGAGTAAAACAAAAAGGAGGAAGCCGGGGAAATGGGGAAAAAATATGCCTCATCCATTTTGCCTATCAGAGAACACAGAATATACCTTTAAAAGACAGTTGCATATGCTTTCTATAATGTTCAATGTGTTCAAAATGTTCAAGAATACCCTGAAAGATTTACACATTTCCTCTAAGATTACAGTTTGTTTTTGAACTTCAGATCCTACCCAAATCACAAGGGAAATGATTTGGTTAGGGAGGGATAACAGCTTTCTACAAGACTTTCATAAAGTCAAAATAAATAAAATAAAGTTAATAAATGTTATAAGCTTTATAACATTTATTTTAAAATTCATATAACATTTATTCATACACTTTATAACATTTATTCTAAAGTTCATATAAACTGAACTTCAGATCCTAACCAAATGACAAGGGAAATGATTTGGTTAGAGAGGAGATAACAGCTTTCTATAAGACTTTCATAAAATAAAGTCAAAATAAATAAAATTAAGTTAATAAATGTTATATTACCTAAGCCAAGTGACTTGAAACCTCTCTTTAACGACAGTTTCTTCCATCTCTGAGATGCTGTAGTGGAAGTACAAGCAATTATAGCCCATTTCAACTCAAGTAAAATTGCTCTACTGCCCATTTTCTCCGCAATCCTGAAAGACTTTCTCACCAATTCCCTGAAAATGTTCTAAAATAACTTAAAAATCTTCACGTTTAAAGAGTATATGTTTTCAAACAAATGCATTACAAAATGTGCTTCTTTATAAGTTTCAATGGAAGAAACTGGAATGATAAATGAAAACAATGACAATTTCATTAAAATAATAATAAATAATAGTACTTGCATTAAAGGATAAAATCAGTACATGAAGTATACTGGGACATTTTCAAAGAGGTCTAAGGAAGACAACGTGGGCAATATGCATATCTAACATAGTTGTTAATTTGAATACTCCTAACAGCTTTTTACAATTGTTTCTAGCTTTTCTTTCAACCTGATTACTGGCAATGCCTTTATATCTAAGTGTAGAGTTGGACCATCCACATGATAGAGGGGGCCTAGAGTTCTTTGTGCAAGATGTAAAAACGCTGAACATTCTCAAAAGAGGACAAAACATTTGTCATGCACAGTGGATAGGATATTGGGAATTCCCCAGAACCCTGAAAAACTGAAGTTCACAGCTTCTTCCCTGAGAGGCCAAAAACCTGGAATGTGTTACAAGCATAGTCACCATGTCCTGAGAGAGTAATATATAAATTTACCACCATAAAGAATGAAGAAAATAAGAAAGTGGTCAATCTATGGAAGAAAAGTTGTTGATATACACACACAATATTTTCAGTTCTCTTTTTAATAGCAAACTGGGAAGAAATGTTTGCTTTTCTAAAATACGTAGATAAAAATTCCGAAGTATTAAGAATTTCTGTAAAGAAAAAATATAATAGGGTTCCATGGTTCATCTTGAGTCTTTCAATGGTGCTTTGTTTTTAAAGAAAAAAAGACTTAATTAGTCAAAAATGGCATAAAGGGAATTTATTTCTAACTCTTATGCCAAATACCAATTTAACTCAGAAAGCAGGCAAATATTTTTGAATGCTCATAAATAATAGTAATTGATGTATGACCATGATTTTATTAGCATAATTATGCAGCTTAGATAAATGGCATGTGGTCATCAAATCTCAACATTAAGAGAACAGATTATGTATTTATCTGCTGTCTGCCTGCATCACAGTTTTCTGTCTCAGACATGATTCTTAAAATCCAGAAATATATATGATTTTTGCATGTCTGCAAAACTATCTGTGTAAAATAGCATCTAATTTTCTGAAAAATATGAGTTAAAGAGCATTAATGTCTTAGTAAAATACTTCTGAATAGAAAAGGCTTTAATTTTACTAACTAGACTTGAGTTTTGAATACTAGTTTCAGGCTAGTGGGAGGGCAGGTTTTCTAATAGAGAGGACCTTACTCCTTATTTGAGTGAAAGCAGTGCAGACGGGCTTGATATTAGCAATGACCATGTTAAAATCACAATGAAAAGCTGATCCCAGGAGAAATTCTGAACAACACGTAAAGACAGAGAAGACATTTTAAAACTTACGTGAGTACACTTTCAATCAGAGATTTTACTTTACAAATGTCATATGGGCCACAATTATCTATTTAGTACAACATTTAAAAAATCTTCCAGATCATATACTGCTACTCTTATGTGAGGCAGTGAAACTCTAAATTATATGTGGCAAGATGAAACATTAAACAATCATTACCACAACCACAAAATTAAAGCGGTATATAGACTCTTTAAATATAATAAAATCAGCAATTATATAAAACAATATTAGATAACAATGTCTTTATAAAAAAATAGTCTACAATGCTAAATCATCTAAGACTTACTACCTTTATTTTAGCCTACCCAGTTTACAGTGACTTTTATTCCACCATGAGAAAAGACTGAAGTACTCCTAATTTTTATAAGAGATAGTCTTTTTTTTTTTTTTTTTGAGACAGGTTCTGTCTGGCTCTGCCACTGAGGCTGGAGTGCAGTGGTGCTATCTCAGCTCACTGCAACCTCTGCCTCCTGGGCTCTATGTCATCCTCCCACCTCTGCCTCCCAAGTAGCTGGGACTACAGGCACGTACCACCACATCTGGCTAATTTTGCATATTTTGTAGAGACAGGTTCTCACTATATAACCTAGGCTGTTCTCCAACTCCTGAGCTCAAGCGATCTGTCCACCTCATCCTCCCAAAGTGCTGGGATTACAGACGTGAGCCACTGCACCCGGACTACTTAAGAGGTAGTCCTTATAGGTATAATACAAATAAGGAAAGTCACAGCGGGGAGGGGTAGGTGAGATTCTGTCAACTGGCTTTTAATAATAATCATTTTGAAACTGTTTCAGCTACAAAAGTGAGATCTAAAACAGATCAGTTAACACTATAACATAATTAAATGAACACTGTAACTTATAATTAAATTAACACTATAACTCATGATTAGGCTAAAAAAAATCATAGACGATATCCATGTTTGAATTTTGAAATGTATGAGTAACAGCAGTAACGTAGAAACTAGTTTGTACCAATACAATTTTTCAAAATGATAGTTCTAATAATTCAATGTATTGGAGACATCATTTCCTTCATTTATCATAATGGGATGACTTATTAATTCTGTTAAAAGCTTTTTTAAAAGAAAATTACCACAAGTCAAGATTCTGAAAGCTTTGCAACATAAACAATCAGATATAACGTTGCAATTAAATGAAGAATAAGCTCATTAAAGATTACTGGCCACATATATTAAATGCTGGTTAATAATCTAAATTTTATATTGCCTCTTCACAGGTCGATGAGGTTACTATTAGAATATAAAATGTTTCACATTAAAAACAAAAACACAAATAGGAATATGAAAGTAAGAATATAATGTTTCAATATCATTTGTGAATAAAAAAGAAAAATGTTCTCATGAGAAACATTAAGAAACTCTAAATTTAATGAGTTTAATTTATCTCTAATAAATTTCACTACTGAAACTACATATTAAGGCAATAAATACAGAAATAGAGGAGAAAACTACATACTAACCATAAAAAGTGTCTATTGTAGTTGTTAAAAACAGGTATGATTAGAAGAAACACTAAAGGAATGATTAAAATGTGGTAAACAACTTGATAGAATATCAGGCAGTCATTAAAAATATAAGATTACTCTGAAATAATATGGAAAAATGCCTAAAATACTAATACAATTTACAGTTTATTATTTGTTTCAGAGTGGTAGGTCTATAGTTTTTTGTTCTCTTGTCAAAAAAATCTTATTAAAATAAAAAGGAGACAAATCATAAACAAAGAATAAATACAGATAGATGTGGCTACATGCTTTCCAAAAGATTTGCACATGGTTGGCAAATATTTTTTAAAATTGAATGTTACATTACATTATGCAAACCACATTAAATCTTTCAGGCTTTCCAAAACACACTGGAAATGTAAAATTTTCATCAAACTCTTTTGAAGGTTAGTTTGAGGAAGAAAGATCCTTGTAAAGATGGCAATTCAAACAGATTTACAAAAGAAGCCCTACTAGAGAAGGTTTCTTTACTATTGAGTGCTTTTCAGAACGACATTTTCTATGGCGTTATTTGTTTATGGATAGCTGCAGTTCTCCATGCCTACATTGCTCAGAATTTTAGTTTTATTTTTACTACTATTATAGCACATTCTAATTTGTCCAAGAAGCTACAGATATCTAGTACAGCAAGACAGGCAATCAACAAACACTGCAAGCTGAAACAGTTTCAGATACTAAGTACTGGAGTCAACAAAGGGATCCTTCTAAGTACAAGGCTTCAAATGTGCCCACCTGTATTTTTTCACTTAACACTGTGATGATTATGAATGAAATACCTACGCTTGGAATCACTATGCAATTTTTATACCTATTTATTTTATTGCCAAGAAATCCCATTTACTTATTTAGGCATAAAAAAGGTATAGCTAGGTTATTTCACTTGAAACTTTCTTATAAAAATTTCAATAATAAAATTATAAAACCTTTCATTTTTTTGTCAGCTTTCTACTTGAAAAGAAGTATACATTTTCAGCTATGGGTTTAGTTTAGTGATTAAGGCAGTACATTTACTATCAATCGACCGCAAATTTGTTATCAATAAACAATTCATTAGACAGATACTGGCCAATATTATGAGGGTTAATTAATGTCTTAGCCTCTCATGATAATCATACACAATTTTATTAAAGCAGGTGAAAATCTATAGCTAATTTAGTAACTGAATGACTATAACAGACATGTAAAATATTGAACACCACTGCCTTTTTTATACTGATTAAAAAGACTACAGCAATACACTAATGTACTTTTTATAAAAATCAAAAACAATTTTACTATTAGTTACTATTTACTGAGGACTTACTATTACCAAGTCTGGGCTAAGTTCTTTTGTATATTATTTCCTGGAATCCTCACTGTAGCCCTATTGAGTAAGCATTATCATTATCATCATTTTAAAGATGAAGAAACTGAGGCCCAGACAAATACAGTAAATGATTGAGTTCATGCTGCTTGGATATGATCCCAGACAGCCTGTTTTGAGTCTCTGTGCTTCATCACTACCGAATACACCACACACTACACTTGAGCAAGAGACAAGGCTCGGATGAGGAGACAATCGGGAAGTGTAAGACAAAGACCCTGACTTCAGCTCAGGGCCTAGCTCAGGAGATAAGACACTTGTTTATAAAATAGTAAGAGGCAGTACAATAAGATGGACAGAAATTCAAATTATAACTGCTAAGTTTAGAGAAAGGACCGATTATGAATCTCAATACTGTACATCCAAAATATGGCCCACCTGGTACTGGGGTATAGAACACCTGAGAATTTTCAGAAAAATCCGTTTACTTATATAGCTAGCACTGAAGAACTGGCAGAGCTAACGCTTTACAATATAAAATGCAAACTTACAAAAACATTACTCTTGCTACCGATACAGTGGTCGCCATTAGAAAGATACTATGGAGAAAACATTTAAAATGATTTTGTTCTTTTCAACAAGGACAACCAGCATGTTTACCTTTAGTAGAATTGCTTATACTGTACTAGATATAATTTCAATGTCTGACAATGTGGGCTAAGTTAATGTAAAGTGTGGCTTATCTATAAAATGGTACAATAAGCAATATTTTAAAAGCGCCTTAAAAGCAAGTAATATTTAATGACCTGGAAAGCCCATAATTTGATATTAAGAGAAAATACCAGATTTTGACATGTCATACACAGTATGGTATCTATTTGTGTGTGTATATTATTGAAAAAAATTGATGAAGGGCTGAGTGACACTATTCCCTCTGTAAGGAAATTTTATTCATGTCTGTCCTTTAATGACCACCACATTGTGAAATATTTCAAAGAATCAGAATCGGAGTATAAAATTTGGTTGACTTTAGTATAGTACGATTGCTAAGTTGTAGAAATATGGGAAAAAAAACTGAATTGTGTCTGTCACTCAAGAACATTTTGGAATTAAAAGCTCTGACAGAATCACAAAACTCTACCTGAATAATGACATAATCTGCATGGAAAGAAGAACCAGGAGCACAGGCAAGTTGCTGAAGGACATGAAGATTAATCTAGACATAGAAAATGCATTCAATAACTGGTAGTCTTTCTAGTCTACCTTAACACTATTTATTTTTCTTCAAATTATTTGTTTACTCTTTTAAAGTGATTTGTATTAGATGGTCATTAAAGCCTATTTATGAGTCGGAAATCCTAATCACATTCTTTTAACAAGACCATTCTTAAAATTTTGTGTATGAAAGCACTAAATATATATTAACTCACAAGGGAGAATTGTTTTTATTCTCCTACCTCTGTCCAGTGTTTTAAAAAGAGATGTAAATATTTACTTTCACTTAGGACATATTACTTTCTGAAAGAAGAATGACTGGGTTACAAAGTATAAATATTTTTGGATCCAACCACTCAGACATACACATACTGTACATACTATTATATTCTAATCTTTTCTCATTTAACACTCAAAAAATTCCCATGTCACTAAATATCATCTGAAAATACAATTTTTTTTTTTTAGCAAGGATTTCAGGAATCAACTGAAAATACAATTTTTATGATACTGTATAGTATTACATTATATGAATAAAACATAATTTACTGAGACTTTTCCTATATTGAAATAATATTTTATGTGTTTATAATATATAAATATATTTGCACATATTTTGATAATTTAGAAAAAAACTTCTAGAAATGGAGTTTCTGGGTTGAAGAAAACATATGTTTTTAAGAATTTTAAATTATACTTCTAAAATTTTCCTCAGAAAGGCATTCCCAATTTAGTTTCACCAATAGTGAGAAAAAGGCCTTCCTTCTAGCAATCTCACCAACTCTTGGTAAAACAATTTAAACAAAAACACCACCTAAAAACACCTTTACCCATTTAATTGCTCACCACCTCACACAGACTTAGACAGCCTTCTCATTGATTTTAAAAAAGAAACACACACACAAAAATTGTTGGGGTAGTCTAAATAAATTTGAAGTTTAAATGAAAAATACAAACTGACAAAACAACCAAAAAGATTTCAACGTAGAATGGAAACTAAACTCTACAGTTTTTACTTTAAAAAAAAAAAAAATCGAAAGATTTAATAAAGTGTTGATTTTTTTTAGATGAGGCAATTATCACATGCAAATATCACTATGAACAGACAAAAACCATACATATCCATCTTTGTCACCTTTCACTATAATTAATTTCTAATATGGAGAGGCAAGCAGAAGTTCTTGTTCTGCTAACCTTATAAATAATATGATTTTTAAAAACCTGCCATAAAAATGTATTTTGAGGTCAGAAATTCACTGAAAGTTTTGACATGTACATACCAAGGAAGCGAATAAGTACAGTATTCAAACAACCAAAGTCTCAGCTGTGCTTCATGGCAAGAAATTTCCTGAAATATCAGTATGTCCCAGACAAGCCAAATGTCAAGGTTTGAGCAAACTGGAAATGAATGGAA
Organism: Plecturocebus donacophilus; assembly: GCA_004027715.1. Lineage (NCBI taxonomy): Eukaryota > Metazoa > Chordata > Mammalia > Primates > Pitheciidae > Plecturocebus > Plecturocebus donacophilus. The sequence continues at coordinate 19,125 of PVKP010011459.1, read as the reverse complement.
AGCACATCTAGATTTTGTTTCGGTAACAGAAAGAAAAAAGTCTAAAAAATGGTATGTATTATGATCTAGCTTTTCTTTAGAAGGATGCCTGTTACTCAGAACACAAATGAATAAGTCACACCTCATTTTTCTGTCATCTCTGGGAAATAAGATGTTGCATATAAATGAATTTTCTAGATTAATGAAGTAATTTTCTTGTTTGAATCCCAAAATGTTAATGAAATTGAATCCAGTTTTGATGGAACTATTTCTAAAATTTCTCCTATTTCTCAGCCTTCAAAACAATTGACTGGACATCATTTCAGTTTTCTCAATGAATGACTCGGTGTACTTGCCATCACATTAGATTGCTCAAATTCCCGAGCTTTTTAAAATAAATCGTCTTTACATTTCCTTTGTTTTATTCAATGCCAATGTATTCTTCCTATCTTTGTCTCTAATCCCCAACTTACTATTTTTAATTTCTTTCGTCATTACTTAAAAATGTGTGAAGAAAAAAATCCAGATAACCTATTTGATGAAACACAAGTTGACAGAGTGCTTTTTGGGTGGCTCTCAATGTGTATTCCAAGCTCTTTTCTTTGCTACTCAAATGCCTTTACTTTTCCTAAGTTGCTGGCCATGAGTTTAAAAAAGATTTCAATTGCAGAACACAGGTATTACTGAATTGCAATGTTCAAATCTAAAAATTCCAATAGGTTTAGTAGTAAGACTATGAAAAAACAGTAATTCCACATTTGAACAAAAATCTGTTTTTGGAAAACAAAATGATGTTCTTCATACACATGCAGAGTATAATAAAATCAACATTCTATTGCTTCTACAATATAATGCTAAAAAACCTCAATATTTAATTAAGTGTTTCTTAACGTGCAGTTCAGGGTTCATCTGCATCGAAACCTTCTGCAGTATTTAATTATAAATGCAGATCCCTGGGTCTCACTTCTGACCTAAAGTAGAACATCTAGGAGTGGAGACAAGCATCTGCATTTTCAATTAGCTCCCCAGGTAATTCTTTATATACAGTAAAATTTGAGAACTACCAACCTAATATCTAAAATTGGTAATATGCTTATTAAACTAATAAACACATTTTCATTTACAACAAAATAGCTACGGTAGTTCCAAAGAAGTTTTATAATTAAAATATTGGTTATCAAAATTATTCAAAGATTTCAACTTAATAAAATCTGCAAATTAACAGATAAAGAAAAAGATTAAAGTATTTCATTAGAACAAATAAACTGCATAGGAAGCAAAGGTAATACTATATAAAATTTCTAAATGTTTTAGCTATTCAGATATGAACAACTCTATATAGTATGAATCTTTGTGCCCACACAAGAACAAAAATCTCATCATATATTTATTAGGTTAATTTTTAAAATCGTTTTTATGTGCATTATTAGATACTGTTGTCCTTTATTCAGAATTAAAAAAAAAAAACTATTGCTATGCTTTGGCTATTTAGACAGACTCAAAAAGCATTTTTAAAACAAAAAACATTCTGTTTGTAATGTTGTACTATAGTTCTGCAACATTACCAGTGTGGGAAAGTAGGTAAAGAGTACATGCAATCTCTATATTATTTCTTACAACTGCATGTGAATCTATGACAATCTCTAAATAGTTTAACTTATAAAAAAAACACCAAGTACATTTAATTTATCCACATCTAGTCAAAAAACTACTGCTTTAAAAGGCATACTTTCTGCTATTAAAGTTAAATAGCATTGCTGTGTTTGAGCTTACTCAACTAATTACTTTTGAAATCCTCTCCAAGAGTGTGTTACACCACACATATTCTTTGGGAACAAGTTTGATTTCCTTTTATGTGCTTGCTGTCCCTTTTTGGAGGTGAAAACATCTGTGTCCCACATACAAAGCAAAATTAGGCATCTTACAGAGTTATTCTGTGCTCTGAAACACTATCTGTCAAAGGCGGATGGCTTTTCATCTTCCGATGTGAACAACCATTAAACTACTTGTAAGACTCAGTTAATTTTTTCCAGAAAACAAACATTTTCTAACATACATGTTGTTTATTGGATTTCTTGAGGTTAAAAAAAAAAGCTGATAGAAAAGATAACTTTGTATTTTTTAATCTCTTCACATTTTTTAAGAATATTTTAACAAGCATGTATGCATATCATTAATAATACTCCTAAAGGTCACGAGTATGAGACACTAGATAAAACCTCAAAATATATATTCTGTAAAGATCTATTTATAATCCATTACAAAGAATCATTATTTTTTCCTTCAGACATTAACATTTGTTGAATTTGAGGACATATGGAGTCTATATTACAAAACCTTTAAAATAGAAGTAACTAAAAAAGTATTACTAATATTTATAGTATAAAAAGGAATTCTTTAACACTAAAGCAAAGAAGAACCAAGAGTTCAGAAACACTGACTCAAATAATTATGACAAATATCAGGGTTCCTCTCAGTAAAAGTCATCCATCATCTATCACATTAAATACATTAAAAAAAAAAAAAGACTTCTATATGATAACATATAGTCACATGTATGCCCTGTAAAGTAAGTCAAGCTAACTAAAATCTCACTAAAATTACACTAGTACTCATAAAACTCTGAATTAAACACCATTTTAAAGAAAAGATAATTCATTTTTTGCAATAATGACAAAATCTCATGAATTTAGACACTACTAGTCATTGTTTTCATCATCCAGACTGAAATCCGGATGAAAATGATTAGCATTTACCAAACTCTTTTATTCCACATGGTGCCGTTTCATAGTTTTAATATGTGGTGTTGGTTGTGATGGTAGGAATTTTAAATGCTTGATAACCAACTGTTTGAGTACCTTTAAGCATATTTATTGTTTTATATTACACTGAGTATAATTATAAATCATGTTTGTTAATTCATTTATGACACTATTAGCTACTATGGGTCATGCAAAAATAGCCATACTATCCACAACTCAGATTACTTTTAACAGTAAGAAACTGTTCAAGAACTTAATTATTCTAATTTAATTTTTAAAATAATAGTACTAGATTTCTTCAGAACTATTCCATAATTTGAACTTTTCACAAATCCAGTTAGTCCAAATTAGTGTAATAAAGATTAATGGATAACCAGGTTCTCTCAAAGCTTCCTTTATTGTATGACTCATGAAAACATTTTATATGAATTTTCATGTTTAGATATAAATATGTACTTCTTAAATACTTTTGATTATTAAACAGAATATAATTGCAGTTGACTTATTTTAATAAATATGGCTTATTTTTAATACATTTGAGGAAAATTTTAGGGAATTTTATCAAATCAACATTAACCCAAGATTTATCTGGTTCCTTTGTAAAGAACTTCACAAACACCACACATTTCTAAACAAGCTGTTAAGTATTATCGTGTTACAAGCTTTTAAGTAAAAATCTCAACAAAATTTCCAGATTCATTGAATTGTACTGTTTCTTTTAGAAAATAAATCTAAAATTAACTGAAAATAGGAATGGTTAAAGTTCTAATTATATAGTTCTTTCAACATTATTAGATTACTATTAAATTTCTATAGGCACATTGCATAATTTCTCCTTAATATTTGTTTTTAAATATAAAATAAATATTTGAAGCTATAATTTTGCATCAGAATACATGTAGGAAAAGTAAAAAATAACCAGGAGTATTCTTTGCTATAGACCGTTCATAATGCTATAAATATGTCTTTTTTTCTTCTGAAATAATTTAACAGGTTAGAGGTTAAACTATGAACATATCCTATGGAAAATTTAGCACTTCAAAAAAAATTCTAAGATAGGACAATATAGTTGTAAGACTGAATAAAATGTATAAAATTTAATTTTTTAAGATTAGAAAAATATTATGGACAAAAAATTTAAAATTACAAACTATTATGCTCACATACAGCCAACACCATTCAGTAAAGTACTTATAAATGCAAAGTGATAGAAAGCAGAAAATCAAGGGAAGGAATATTTAGTAATCCAAGAATCATACCTCCATGCTGTTTCAATTGAGATATTAGTAGTTTTATTTCAGATAAAACTTTTCTAAGTGATAGATTTGACCATCTACACGGATCCTCCTTCAGAATTTAAAACAACTAAATTACAGAACTTGGTATCGTATACATATCTTAGGCACAAGTGATCACACAGCTGTGGAAAGCTACATCTCAAATATCAAAAATTCCTGATATAATAAAATGGTGTAAACCTAAACCATCCATTTCTAATCCAATTACTTTATCTCCTCACCTCATCTGCAATGATTTCATGATGTTTGGATGAAGAATGAGGTGGCATTTGGTTCATGATCAAATTCTAACATAGGATATAGGAATATTATGGAAAATAAATCCAAACTAAAGCAAATGTAAGTATGTTTTTAAGGTAGATATAAATGATGACAATGTACATATTTAAAGAAACTTCTAGTTAAGTAGGAAATCATCCCATAAACAATCTACTTTTTCATCACTTTATAATTTAATCTCCCAGTTTTTTTAGTCAGAAGATCTCCCAAGTGAAAGGGACTTTGTAAAAAAGCTACTGATTTAGGCTTCAGAATCTCCTACATAATTACTTTCTAAGCATGACGTATGTCAGTACTGCAATGTTCTTTCTTACAGTGACTGTCTGTCTCATGAAACTCCTCTGTATTTGTTATTATTACAGGGCAACAATATAGACTTCAGCAGAATGATTTATTTTAAAGGGAAAATCTCTCCTGTAATGTTTTCTAATGCTGTTTCTAAATTATTGTCATCAGAACATTTAAAATGAAATGTTTTATTTCTTGACCTGCTTTATTTGCTTCATCCAGTGTATTTTGTGGCATAATGTGACCATTCAGTCACATTCAGTTATCTAAAACTATTTCACTACAAAAACCCAGGCCTGGAACAAATGAAAGAAAATTCATTTCTTACAGAAAAAAAAAAAAAAAAAGCAAGAGTATTGATACTCATATATAAAAAGTTAGTATTTTGATCTATATTTTCATATATACTGCCTTCTAGCATGCTTTTTCACTTAACATTATAAATATCACATGTATTAAAAAAATATGTATCTACAGATAGATCTACTTCATCATCTGTTATAGCATATAGTCTTCAGTGAATGTACCAAAGTGTATTTAAACAGTCTCCTTTTGGTTTCTCTTAACCTGCTTTCTTATTATTCTTCTAAATTATAGGAACTACTTAGAAATGCCCTTTGACTCCCTCTTCAATAAACTGCCCTTTTAAGATGTCTACAAATCAATGAGCTGGTAGTTCATTTAAATGACTTAAATATATCCAAACTACACTTCACAGTGAAAATTCAATCATTTACATGAGAAGAATTTTAAAGCCACTATGACATGCTGCTAGGAATAGAGGTGAACTAGGTTCCTTATCCTGGGAAGATAATATTTAGTGAAGGCACAAACAAAAACCTACTTTGTGATGGTTTTTCACATACAGACTAAATCATGGGTTTTCAGTGTCTGAAGAGTCATAGGTCCTGGAAGATTCTTGAAAGGGCTCTATAAGAGATGATAAGACTATTTAGTGAAGAGAAGCAAAGGAGAAGAAAGGGTGGGGAATAGAAAAATAAAAGAAAGCAAAGGAGAGAGAGCAAACAGCAAAGATGAAGACAGCAACGAGGAAGATGGCCACAGAAATGCATACGGCGAAGACGATGCTGGCAAGCAAACAACAAAAATGAAGACAGCAACGAGGAAGATGGCCACAGAAATGTATACGGCGAAGACAGTGATGCTGGCAAGGAAACAACAAAGATGAAGACAGCAATGAGGAAGATGGCCACAGCAACACATACGGCGAAGACAATGATGCTGGCAAGGAAACAACAAAGATGAAGACAGCAATGAGGAAGATGGCCACAGCAACACATACGGCGAAGACAGTGATGCTGGCAAGCAAACAACAAAGATGAAGACAGCAATGAGGAAGATGGCCACAGAAATGCATATGGCGAAGACAGTGATGCTGGCAAAAAAAAAAAAAAAGGGAGGGGCCAAGAAACAAAGACAATGGTGAAGAAGGTAAGAAACAAAAAAATTTAAAAATTAACAGATTTACTTTAACTCTCAGAATAAAATCCTGTAAGGGTAGATGGTATGGGCTCAGTTTACCTATGAAAGACCCGAGTTTAAATGAGATGAAGGAATTACAGAAGCCGAACACCTAATAAGTAGAGCTAGAATTTGACTGTAGGCCTGTTTCAAACTTTGACCTTATGCAATACACTATTATATATATTATTTGTAAAACCTGTTACAAGTAACTCTATTAGAAGTTCCAGGGAATTTTTAATTGTCTGTGAAGCTGCACTTCAGAGGCAGTGATGGGCTTCAAATCTCCTAATCACTGATAGACATCACTCAGATTTTAACTTAAAGAGGTGAAATTACCCAACAACAACACTATATCTAGACCTTTAGTTGTAAAAATATGTTACAAAAATGGGAGGAATATTTTCCTAGGAAGGGAGGAATATATTCTGAGGGAGGCAGAATACAATCACCTATAAGAAAATTACTTCTCCAGTGTAATGTCATTGGGAGCAGAAACTCCTCACTTATGTCCAAAGGATTTTTACTTTCTTAGCTTTCATTGAAACTCCAAGCTGGCACTGGCTGCCTTCGGCACCTTCACTACATTCTCCCAGGAATAGAAAAGAGGAAAGAATACACACAGGGCTCATAGGTATATCCACCTGGGATTAAGGAGCGTCATGAGCTAATTTACGTGGATTTCTTAGTATGTGACTGTAGAGTTTCCCAGACGGGCTGACGCACAGGCTGAAGAAAAGAAATGGGCTTGCAATCTGATTTCTCAATAGGTAAAAACAAACCCACCAATCCTGTATAACCCTATTGTACCCAGAGAGTCCTCCTATCCTTTTGCTAGCATAGCTCTGCTAAAGTTGATTTTTCAAGGTAAAGAGGTCTGTTTTTGTTGAGCACAAACAGCCTGCATCTTCATGTCTTTTGCTAAAGGAATGCATGGTTTACAATGCTTATAGCACAATGAAAAAAAAAAAAGGGAGTTTTCTCAAGAGGCCTGAACAAAACAGTCAAAGCAAAGAAAAATATAGAAGGCTGAAAGAGTTGATTTATCTGTATAAACCTAAATAAAAATAGCCCTGCTACAGAAGAATCAGATCCTGGTAAAGATTACAAAAGACATAAATACTACAGGAAGTTTTAACTGATTCAGACAGAATGTGTCTAAGTAGAAATCAAACAAGGGAATTTAGGTAGGACAAACTGAGAACTTGTAATAGTTCTTAGTGTCAAGGGGCTTGTCAGCTGAGGAAAGGTTATATTATTTATACACTGATATATTCATATACTTATATATTTTGAAATATAAAGTGTTATTTCAGCAAAGAGAAGAAATTTCATTTCTGTGAACCAATTTAAACACAATATACCTAGCAGTACCTGAAATCTAAAAAGGAAGATTTTTTTTTTAACTAATGCAAAACCAGTGTTTTTTTTAAAAAAAAAAAAAAAAAAAAAATAGGCTGGGCGCAGTGGCTCACGCCTGTAATCCCAGCATTTTGGGAGGCTGAGGTGGGCCGATCACCTCAGGTCGGAAGTTGGAGACCAGCATGGCCGATAGGGTAAAACTGTCTTACTAAAAATACAAAACTTAGCCCAGTGTGTGGTGCTCACCTATAATTCTAGGTTGAGAATTCTTGGGAGGCTGAGGCAGGAGAATCATTTGAATCCAGGAGGTGGAGGTTACAGTGAGCCGAGATTGCACCACTGCACTCCAGCCTGAACACAACAGAACAAGACTCTGTCTCAAAAAAAAAGAAAAAAGAAACGTAGAAATACAGATTTTTAAAATGTATTTTGAGATGTACTCTTCTTAAAGCTGACTGCTTTTGTTTAGGTTCTATAGTCTTGCTGTAACTCAGTCCAGCTGTACAATCATAAATCCATCCATAATGTGCATAAGCTCTCCTTCTTGAAGCACCCTGGTCCCTTCTTCCAATATCCTTTTATTTAATTATCTAAATATTTTCGGTGAAAGTATTTTTATGAGGATTCATGTATGTAAAAAAACCTATAGAATCCCTACTATATGCACACCCTATCAGGAGAATTTCGGATAATGTGCACCCGAAGCTACAAATGTTGAGTTTATCAGGACTAAATGAATATTTGAGAATAGTTACTTTCTGTCTGGAAATATAAAATAGAATAAAAAGAACACAAGTAACATAATCAAGTCACAACTGAATGAAATACATATCTGATAGTATTTTTATTGATGGCTTCAGGGAGAGCTTCTTGTCAAATAAGCATTGTTTCTAATGTTCACAGCTAACCTTCTAATCTCATAAATATATGACAAACTAAAAAAAACTGCTGCTGAAAATGCAAATTCTCAAAATTGCATCATTAAAATAGGTTACTATGAAATAAGAGATTAAAGTAGATACAAATGAAATAATTATATAATCCTTTCATGTATAAGCATATGGAGGTCCATTTTTCACATTTTTCTTTTATTAAGAATTCAGTTCAGTGAAATTTTCTTATTAGCATTAGAGGTACCAAAAAGAGTAAAATTAAACATAAAACGTCTAGACTTAAAAAAAGATAAATCAGATTTATATACAGCATCTGCAACAAATTTGAGGTACTGGCTAGGCAGGCCTTCTAAGTTCAATGCTGTAATTTAAAAACCACACACACACACACACACACACACACACACACACGCTCTTAAAGATTCAAATTACTATTAAAAATGCAACTTTTGAAAAAAATTAAAAACACTTCTAAAGGTGATGCTAACTTTGATGTGGCCAGGTACTATTTTGGTATTTGGGGGCAAAATAATAACTTCTCAGTAGCATGTAATTAATAAAAGGACATAGAAGTGGGCAAAGAATCTTACTTTTTAAGTACAAAAAGAGTAACAATATTAATATTTTAAACACAAGGCCAATGCATACATTCTCAATGCAGCACATTCACACACATATATAATTTTTATTTAATAGAAATCACTAGTGCAATATTATGTCTTAGCTTTGATCTACATGAATATTATAAATAGAATGCATTAACTGCACTTGAACTTTTGTATGTGATCTTAAAAATTCCTATAGGTACAGAATATTTAAACTGACTGGCTTATTTTTATTTATAATCATTAAGAAGATTTTACATCAGAATATACTTTACCTCTCTTTCCCTGCACTCAGTATGTAAACATATGAAAAAAAACTGAGGTAACTGAGGTAATAATAATAAATAGCTGAAATATGCTTACAGTTGAGCTGTCTTGAACTCTATCAGATTGTCCCAATGTTATAACTTCACTTACTGGTAGCACACCAGGAAAAGAGATAGAAGAAAAGTATTCTTAAACAATAATCTATTCAAAACATAAATTTTTTAAAAAATATATATCTGCAGTAAAGAGGTTGGTTTAGTGAACACAGCAAACAGCTAACACAAGCTTCTTCATAATTTTCCTTAAAATTAATTCTCTTTTAAAAAGCCAAAGTTAATTCAAAAGTTACAACACAGTTTTGGTCAAATTATTTTCTTTCAAGTTTGTAGTTCAAAGATTAAAATATGAAGATTGGAACATTCAGTCATTTGCAACCAATTCATGATTCTATTTATTTACTCAAGGAAACATGAATTTGAGTTACTGACAATCTATTTTTTCTAAAGTTAAAAACAAATCAGAGACCAAATCAATATGATTTAGCATATTTCAATAATGCTCACACTGATTAATATTTAAAATTAACACTTCTCCATAAATTTTAAATCAGAATAAAACATTATATAAAGCAAAAAAAAAAAAAAAAAAAAAAAAAAAAAAAAAAAAAAAAAAAAAAAAAAAAAAAAAGAGAGAGAGAGGGAGAGAGAGAGACAGTAATAATACTTCAGGAGCTTGAAATAAAATAAAACACCAAGTTATCAAAGGAACATTTAGCAAGCTCTCTCCACCATACTCTACTCCACTGCATGCTCCCACCCAGCACACATCCCCTGCCACCCAACACCTTGATATCAATGAGCTGAACAAAAGATGAATTTCATCAAAATTATAAGAACAACAAAACTGTGACCACTGTCACCATAAAACACACACAGTTCAATTGGGCAGCTTAAAAATGTATATGTATAAAAGTACAGAACACCATACTAAAATTTGAACACATCTTACAATATAAAGTCAGAACATTGCAAAAAGATTTCCTTTTCAGTTGTTAATTAGATGTGGTAACAGAATGTTTATTAAAACAATTATTTTTAAAATATACATTATACATCTTCAAAACTAAGAAGAGGATTATAGAAATCAGAAACTTTTAAAAGGGTGTCTGAATGCAGTAATTCAAGAGTTTATACTGAACCTTTTATTCAATGGAGTGGCTAAAGGAATTTAAATTAGTGAGACCCAAATGGCTTAAGTTTAAATGGATATTGATGGAGAAGTAAACATTTGGATACATTTTAAAATAAAGATGAAATGGCAAAGTGCCTTCAAGCTAAACATATTTAAAATAATAAATAGAAAGTAATGAAAGATGCATCCTTATAAGGAATTAGAAAAAAAAAAAATCCCAGCAATGAATCAACACAAGTACCCCTTATTAATCGTAGTGTTTTGTTAGAAGCATTTTTCTAATTGACACTGAATTAGCATTTACTATCCCAGAGAGAGTTCTCCGTGGCAAACACTTTAATGGAGGTTGTCTGATGGCTTTGGCTCCTATTAGAGGTGTAACAAAATAGATTTAGTGAGCAGAGTTAGCTGCGGTGGTACAAACAGCACCGTGGAATAGTTCTCCTCCTCACCCACAGAACAAGCTATGCATGAAGCTCTTGCCCTTGACTAATATATTAGGTCCTCTAAAACAATACATTAATTATGCATTCACTGTGAGTTCAGACACTGTGCTTAATATGATTAGTGCTGCTGTCTACCCTACTTAAGTACTGACATGTATTTTAAAAACCGAAAGTGAACTGGATGCCATCTACTACCCAGAACATTAGCTGGGAAGTCCTCTCTGAGAACATACAATAAAGATGAATACACACATGCCTCAACTACTAATACTTGTAGGAGTCCTGATTTAGTTCTTTAAACTTATAGGCATTTCCCTTTGTAATCCTCTCTCAAATGTATTTGCTCCCAAAAGAGCTGCATTTTATCGTCTGGCTCTGAATATTGGCCTCTGAATATGTTTAAATTTTTACAATGTGCTTTTCAGTATTAAAGTAAAAATTTATTTTTCAGTAGCCAAATTGTTTGCCCTGTTAATTGCAATCCCCTTAGTACATGGCTAATTCAACAAAGAATGAATATGACACTGTAAACTTTACAAAGAACAACCTAAAATTCCGTTTTAGAGAGTTGTAGGGTTTTCTTCCATTTTCATTAATAAGCTGACAATGTTGTGCAAGACAGGCATGCTGTCACTTCCTATCAGCTGTAGGAGTAGAGCCTTCTAGTTTTCAGTGCATGTTGAAAACTACAGCCTCCATGAAACATTTCAACTACATGTGGGAGGATAAAAACATTCCTGTAGTTACTTTACCAATGAGCATTTGTCAGTGACAACCTGTGTAAATACATTTAAAGATGAAGTTCACATTTCATTATTCACATTTTACGGGGGGAACCCAACCAGCATCTCATAAATCAATTTGTCACTTGCTTTTACTGGCCATTATTTTTACTGGATTTCAATCCAAAGTGAAAACTAGTAAAGCAATAGAAAAAAATGAGATTTAAATAAATTTTAGACAAAAGGGAAGATTTCTAAAATCGGAGCACATTTGGTTCAAGTATAACTCATAACCTGGTTGTGACTCAACATTAAACAAGATCCAACATGTGGACAGTCACATAACATTAAAACACCCAGTCCCCACAAGTCCACCTTATAGGGAAAGGAAGACTTTCACATTAGGATAGATAAACTAAAGAGGAAAGCACAGGTAGCTTCACCCCAAAGCATGGAGGGCTCTCCACAGAGGGATCTGCACTGGACCACAGAGGGCAAGAACATGGCAAGTCACTTTTTTCCTTTCTTATCTAATTCCCACAGGTAGTCACCTAACAACGAACTGTTATGAAATGAATACAGCATCTTAATTAGCAACAAGTCCATTAACAAATTACATGTGCAACTCGAACTGTGAAAACAAACATTTATCAAAAAAGAGCAGTGGGACTGGCAACAGCATTCCCAAACTCTAATATTTGAACAGAATAAGAAAAAATAACCTACTCTGAGTTGTACTAGAGAATTTGATTTTCAACCCTTAATTTTACACAAATGGAAATTAGGAAAAAAACTTACTGTGTAATATGCTTAGGATATGGCTCTGTTTCCCAAAAACTATTCTACTTCCGTCTTTGACAAAATGGCAGTAAGGCCGGGCGCAGTGGCTCATGCCTATAATCCCAGCACTTTCGGAGCCTGAGGCAGGCAGATCACAAGGTCAGGAGTTTGAGACCGGCCTGACCAACATGGTGAAACCCTGTCTCTATTAAAAATACAAAAATTAGCTGGGTGTGGTGGCACATGCCTATAACCCCAGCTACTCAGGAGGCCGAGGCAGGAGAATTGCTTGAACCCAGGAGGTGGAGGCTGCAGTGAGCCAAGATCGTGCTACTGCATTCCAGCCTGGATGACCAAAAAAAAAAAGGAATCTCAGAAAAAAAAAAGAATAAAGTGTAATAAAATCTAAATACAAATCTCTCTACTTGGCTTACAATTCACAAGTTTTGTGTCAAGTTACAGAGATGAAGCGATTCTTTCTATCACTAAAAAAGAGTTGTGAAGTTTAACAGAGTGGTCACCCTGCAATATGTGATGCAACAACTAACCTATTTATAGCTGAACTGAGCGGAAAACAAGAGTCAGGCAACCTGATTTATTCTTTAGAGACTCACAGTCACCTTGACAGGAGTTGAGAAATGTGAAACTAACCACCATGCAATCAACTGTAACTGTTGTAAACATTTTATCTGCTTTTAAGTAACAAAAGGCAAGCCCAGTTTCACAGCTGGGTACTACTAATACAGAGCACTGAGGAAAAAAAGTATTTGATACTGAAAGGAAAAACAGTCTATGTCTCAACATCATATGGTTTGACTTAAAACGGACTGATTAAAGATGCTTAAACTACTCCTGAACAGAAATTGCATGCACCTGTTGTTCTCATTTTGGTAGCCATTCCACACCCCTGTGAGCTTCTCCTTCCACAGAAAGCCCTGGTTAACTCCATCTCACATTGCTTAACACTAGAGGAGAGTGAATTTATTAATCAATTTCACAGTTTCTTTGAAATACATTATTTACATTAAAACCCAATACTAAATAGACTACAGAAAAAACATTTACATTCTCGATTTAATGGTTTTCATTACAAACTGCCTAATTTTATGATTTGTATAAATTTTTCTTTTTAATCAGACAAACTAGTTTCATGTGTTTCCATCATGCTCTAGGCTACTTTATGCTGGAAAAAAATTCTGAATTCAAGAAGTTTTAATGTTCATGGCTCACACATCAATAATATTGCCTGTGAGTCCATTCTATTCAAATGATCTTGAGAAAATTACTGAGTATTAATGCTGCTGAGAAGGCATTTAACATTTTGGATTTCAGATTCATTATGACGGATTGTGAATATGCAACTTAAAATTCTGAAGCAACAATTTCCCCAAATCAAGAGTTTACTGCATAAGCTGGCAGAAAAAGCAGTGGGTTTAATGACAGAAGAAATTGGAATTTAGAGTTTAAGCTCTGGTACTGAGGCAAGGCATTTTAACTCTGGGCCTCAGTTTCCTAATCTTTACTCATGTGGTTAAACCTGTTCCACGTGCTTCAAAGAACTGCGGGAAGATCAAAGACCAAGTACACGAAATAGCACTGTCAACTGTAAAGTGCTCTAAAAATGGAAGGCATTATACTATCATTGTCACTCCTAGCCCCGTCTCCACATCCAACTGACACATCCTCTTTGGTACTACACACCCTCTTCTCTTCCCAGTGCTGACTGGGCTTGGCTTCTGTTCTCAAACCATCTTTGAACTAGGCGAATTCCATGTAGAAGCAGCTCCTCCAAAGGCAAACACTAGAGAAATATTATCTTGGTTTCTTTGGCTACAGGTGGGATTTAGTTGGTTTCTGGTTGATGCATAATTATAAAAGAGTCATTTAATGTGGTTTATTGAAGCAACAGTACTTTGGCCAATGGGCTGGCCAGTAACCTGGTGTTTATATGACTGAGAGATGGTGCCGTGTACTCTGCGGCAATGAACAGGCCAAGTCTCAGAGATCCTAGCACTAATCGCCAACCGCCAGGACTTTTTCAGGTGGACAAGGGCAGTTTTCTTCCTCAGAGAATCCCAACTGTTACTGCCACCAACCAGGACTGTGGACAGCCCTACACTAAAAATCATTTAATAGCAAATAAAAGTACAGAAAAAAAAAATTTTCTCTCACCAGAATCATATATAATTAATTGTATTAAATGTCTCTTGGTTTCTTCTATTTTTAAAAATGTAACTGAACAAATGATAGTAAACTGTTAGTAGGTAAGCAAGGATTTGGTAAGATTACAGATGGTGAATATCAACCCATTTAGTTGGTTGGTGAGGACTGCCAGAGCACACTGAAAATTTTGCAGCCTCGTGTGTTTTATGAGTATAAAAGCCCTGATCACAAAGTGGTGCCTGACACCCAGGCAAACAAGTGCCTCTTTACTAATAAAGTTACAGCTCAAATTAAATCGACTTTCTCAGAATGAAGGCACCCTTTTCCTCAATCCATTTCCTCTTCTGCATTATCTCCATCATTTCCAAGTTCCTGTTTCCTGTAACTGCTGTGGCTACAGTAGTAATATCCTAACTGGTCAACATGCCTCTAGGCTTTGCCCACCTTAGTGGCTCCCATTGCCTACAGAACCAAATCTCAACTCTTTAGAGCTGGGCAATTATGATACTCAACAACATGACTCTAGCCTTGCGGCCAACGACTTCCTTTCTGCCATCTGACATTCTAGGCCTCTCCACACCACACGCATGCACACGTTTATGCTTCCCAGCTTCTCTGTCTGGGCTCAGGTTATTTCTTCAGACTAAAATCCTCCTCTCCTCATCTTCACATCATGCACTCCAGCTAAAATGCACCACACAAACCAGAGATAATCTTTTTTCTATGATATTCTATATCGCTTTATTTATATTCTAAACTAAACTGCATTTATCCATGTATATATCTTACATTTCCCATTAGCTTTTGGGAGTAGAAATAATGTCTTATTTAACCATCCCCGATGATAGCAAATTATACAAGTAGATACTATTATTACTGTCTCCATTTTACAGATGAAGAACTCAAAACATAGAAAGGTTAAGTAATTCACCCCATTAGTGACAGCCAGGATACACAGCCCATCAGCCATTGTGGGGTAGGTACATCATGGTACACAGCCATTGTGGTACACAGCCACCACGGTACACAGCCTATCAGGACACTGAAACTGCTAGAACTCATGATATTTTCATTATCACTTTTATTAGGTTGCTCAAAGCCCAAGAGACCAAGTTGCAATGATAGCAGCAGTGCAGGATATTAAGATATGCATCCCTCAGCATTAACCTTGCTTCTGACTTACGTTTTTCCATTTATTACCCTCTTTTCCTTGCCATGGTTTTTAGAAAGTTCCTGGGAATAAATATACAATTTTTAAAATCAACGTTACATCCTGCTCACAAATTCAGATCATAAAGCCTGATATCAAGGGTGAGATGAAATACATCTGGTTGAGGCAGACAAGAGACATATAAAAAGAGAACTGGAATATACGAGCAAATACATTTAAAAACACATTTTCAGAACTGAAATCAGCACTAGAAATGTTAAAGAACAAAATCCATCCCAAAGGAAGTTAAGCCAGTCAGTCACAGGCAGAGTGAGCATGACACATTTACCCAGGTTACAGAAGCAAAGGACAAAGAGATGAAAATGTCAGGAAAGAAAATGGAGAAGGAAAATATAACCAATGCCTGTATGGGAAGACTAAGTGTTACAAAGATACAGATTCTCCACATCATAATTCCTGTATTTCTAGGGATCCAAGCTTTATGGATATAAAGCCATTGGTTAGAGAGGCCAAGTTTGCATAAATCTTTGCACACTATATTCCAAAGGATATAGTTTTGACTCATCATTTTTGTGTAAAGTTGTCTGTACTCACTGTCTATGTTTCATCACTTATTTCTCTCTCCAATTTGGCTTCTCATGGCTACTGTGATGCATAACTCCTTGGAACTACCAATCATTTTTATCCCATCTGAATGACATCTTCTGGAATTCTGTCTACTGTGAGCCTATGGCTTCCCCATCCAACAGACCAACAAAGCAGCTTTTTCTAAGGTCATCAATGGTCTCTTCATCACTATATCCAGTGCACTATTCCAGTCTTCAGCTCACATCACCTTATGACAGCATTCTACACTATAAATCTTTCATTCTTGAAATATGCCCTCCGCTTCCCTGATACCTTGGTTTTCTTCTTTATGTCTTCTGCGACATCATCCTCTTCCATCTGCTATTAAATTATGGAGCTCTTGAAGGCTAATCCTAGGTCATTTAATCTCATTAGTGTCCATGGCTACAATTACTATCTCTTATGCAGATGATTCTTAAGTTTCTATCTGCAACATGCTCCTCTATTCTGACCTCTAGACCAACATAACCATCTATCTACTTGATGTCTCCTCTTGGCTACACTGAAGGCGCCTCAAAATCAACATATCCAAAACTCAACTTATAATCCTTCTACCAAACCTAGGTCCCCTTTGATTAGTGAATGATATCATTAACCACCTAATTTTGTAAGCTACACCCTAGGAGTCATCCTCAAAAACTGATTTATCTCTTTCCACCACTGCTAATCAATCTCCAAATATCATTAATTTTATCTCTTAAATATCTTTTAAATTTATCCCCCCAACCCATCACCCTAGTGTAAAGCATCCTCACCTTTTGTCTAGAGTATGGCAAAAAGCCTTTTGGACATTCTCCCTATATCCAGTCTAGTTCAAATAACAAATCTCATCAGGTCTCTCTCTCTTAAGCATAGCAATGGTTTCCTAATGCTCCAAAAAGAAAAGAAAAGAAAACTTAAGAGAGTCTATAATACTTTTCATGGGCTGATCTCCACCCTCATCTCACTCAACACTCCCCTTTCTGTCTCTGTCTAGTCACAGGGCTCTCAGTTTTTCTAAACCATGCTTCCACTTGCCACAGGGCTTGTGTACATCTTATTCACTCTGCCCAGAACTCTCTTCCTTGTCCTATTTGCCTAGTAAACTCCTACTCATCTTTAGGATTTCAGCTCGAGTATCACTTCCATTTCTTTTACAAACTCAAATAGTACAAGGTACCACTAAATCTGCAGTTCCCACTAATACAATTTTATAATTTTTAAATAAAATTTATAATTATTTAATTACTGTCTTCCTCCTCATTCCTCACTAGGCAAAAGGTCCACTGACAGCCAAGATCGTGACAGGTTTTTTTCTTTTTTGCCTACCATTGTATCCCCAGTGCTGAGTGACTGTATATAACAGACGCTCAGTTGAAGACATAATAGTTGAACACAAGTTGAACAAAATTCTAGAAAAGATTAAATGAATAAATTGCTTCAACAAAGCCATAAATTACAAATTTTCACAGAATATCAGAAGTGGGACCAGGAAACGTAACCTCAGAGCAGATAAACTCTCCATAAACAGTAGGCAAGAGATATATACCTGTCGATTACTGGAAATCTCAAGAGCAGAGAGGAGGCCTGTAACATTAAGTCTGTAGACACTATAGATTCTAGTAAATATCACACACTGCCTATGAGCAAATACTACAACTGAATGTACCTCTTTTAGTTTAATAATGAATAAACAGAGGAAAACAACAGCAACTGAAACTGTCAAAACTCCCCAACATAAAAAATGGAAAACAATACTGAGAGGTGATGGAAAGTCTATTTGAAAAAAACAATCCTACTAGAGAAAAACAAAAGCCAGTTTTGGAAAGCATTTGTCTTTTACTCTCAATCCCTAAAAGAGCTAAGATAAGATATTACAACATACATATATGAAAAAAGAAGCTTCCTGACTACAAGTATTATAGAAATAAAAAGAAAATGAGTGAGAAATGGAACTATTTTAAAGAAACTAAAAAATCTAAGTGGTAAGAAAACCTAGAAATGAACATTCAAAAACAGATACAGATCTAAATTTTTGAAATATACTTTACCATGAAATATAAAACATGAGAAAACAGAAAAAAAAAGCAGCATTTAAAAAATTTGTGTAAGTCTTTTCTCCCATACATTATAGTACTTCTGAAATGGATTCATCTTCACACTGATTTGTACATTTAATATTGTCTAATGTTAGCTACTCTCCTGCCATCAAGTGTTAGTAAATGGTCTTAGTCTAGGAAATACCTGTGGTTACGAAGACTAAAATAGTGCAAAGATGTGTACTCTATACAAATACATATCCAAGTACAATGTAGTTCTAATTATATCCTAAGTTTTTAAAAGAACTTCAAAAAGTAATTCTCAGTCTCATCTGAAACAATAAACTGATGGGAAGAACTAAAAAAGTCTTGGGAGAGAGATCCAAGATGGCCGATCACTAGCAGCTCAGGATTGCAGCTCCCAGTAAAAGCGCAGAGAGCCAGCGGACGCCACACTTAGCGATAAATTTTTGCTGCCCACGGACCAGGATATTCCCAGCGGAGGAGCCCCACAGGTCGCCAGCGCGACCCTTTCGGCTGGCGCGGCTTTTTTGCCGGCGCCTCGGCTCAGCGGCTCTTGGTGCGGAGTAAATGGGACTGAGTCTCCTTTTGGATGATGTTTGGCGCTCTGGGAAGTCAGAGCAGTCCATCCAGCTGACTGAAAAAGGGACTGAGAAGCCAGACCGGAGACCCCCGGGCAGAAAGACACCACAAATTTCAACGCTGCTGTCTTAGCTAGCGTTGCGAGTCGCACAGTGAAAAGTACATAGATCCCTGAGCTGGGAATTAACA
>PVKP010011458.1:0-61284 GCA_004027715.1 Plecturocebus donacophilus | reverse complement strand
CTGACCTCTGAGGCTGGGTCCCCCTTGCTGTTCCACCACTGAGCCCCTGCCTGGCTGCACCACGAGCACCAGCACGTGGATCTCTGACTCTAAGGTGAGGGCAGCACTGTCGTGGCCCTTCTGAGCTTGTTGGAGACATTACGATGCAGTATCATCAGAAGTCAGTGAAATAAGGGCATAGATAATGACCAGATTTTCCAAGGAAAGAAAATACCAGTCATTACTAGAACCCTTAATGACCAGTTTTTCAGATTTTTTCATTGCACTCTTTCTTGGGTTATTTTCAAAAACAGCCAACCCATGCACAACAATGCATGTGATAACCATCTTCTAGAATTAAGGAGGAAAGGCACGTCTGACTCAAAATCGGCCCAAAGATCATTAAACCCTGCAGTTGCTGAGGTCAGCTGGAAACTCTTCCTCTTCCAGGCCCCAGCTTCTCCTCACTGAGATGCTAACTGTGACTCTTGTGAATTTCTCAAGTGGCTCAGAGAAAATGAGAGAAAGGATGTGGGTGCCACTTTGGAGATGATCAAGGAAAACTGAAAGAAAAGTTAAGTGCTTGGACAGTGCCCTTGAGCCTGCGGGAAGCTCTCCTGCAAGTGGCCACTGTGGCTAGAAGTCCAGGGAGCCATTCTCTGGCTTTTCTCCATCCCCCATTAAACTTGGACTGGTTTTTTCGCCCCTTCCCGGGGCTTGCCAGCAAGAACAGCAAAAAGAGAAAGTCTCAAATTCAGAGAAATTGAGCTAATTTGAGGAACATGGGTCTTGATCATGTTCTCATTTGTATAACCAACCCATTGGTTTCAATCATCGTCATACTCGACATCATGGAGACAAACAAAAACGTTCCTCATTCATTCACTGGGCAAGATAAAGAATGATAAAACAGGAGCGGCGTATGTTAGGTGGAGGCAGGACCCCCGTGTGGCTCTACAGGTCAGGCACGGCACTCCCCACTGAGGGAACCTCAAAAGGAGGCCAAAGCAGGGAGACTGTTTGGCCAGAGTTCATCTAGGGCAGGCTCTGGGGCACAGAGCAAGGTGAGAGCAGGGAAGAGTGTCCTGGAAGGACATCAGCAAGCTCCCCAGCAGAGCATGTGACAAGGTCTCCGAGCAAGGGAGGCATCCTTGGAGCTGGGCCAGACTGAGGCGGCGGAGGGAGTGCCCCAAAGCTGATATGTCCCTCACAAGGGCTTCATCTGTCACCAGCCCCATCCTTGCTGCTCTCAGCAACCCATGCACACACACACTCTGCTGCCTGCTGGACGCAATTGGAAGGGACCAAGCTGGGAAAGCCAGGACACATCCACAAATGAGAGATCAAGTTAGAAGACAAAATGCATGGATTAAAGTGTGAACAAGGCCAAACCCTCCCTCCCGGCTGTGCAAACTCTACTTGGTTCTATCTCAAGGAGAAGAGTTTTGAAATAGCGTGCAGATAGAAAGGAGTGTGTGTTCACAAGGAGATCTGTACCTTTAAATGCAAAGCAACATTTTAAAAAATGTAGTAAAGTATTTTTTTTATGCAAAGTTCAAGTTGAGAAAGACCTTTGGGGATGGAACAGTTGCATAAGCATGGGATTAGCTGTACTTGATGATAAATAAATGAGTGACAACTAGTGAGGCAAGCCTAGAATATGCTGAGCAGCTACCTGCACCCCTATGCTAGACTTAGCTGAAATCCAGCTTTTTAATTTTATTTTAGTCTTCCTTGATTTTCTGTCACTCCCACTACACACCCAGGTCTTCTGCCACTCATAGTCCATGAGTGTCCTGGCTTACACTCTGGGGCACCTTGGTATTCCAATCTTCTGTTTCCATGTCTGACTTCTCCACATCTCTCAGCTCCCCTGGGTGTTCATCATAGCCTGGCCCTAGCTTGGAATGAGAAGCACATAATAGCTCAATAAATATTTGCTGAATAAGTGACTAAATGCCAGCCCTTGCCAGTGCTCTCTGGGTTAACGTTCACAGCCACCCTGACTAGGGGCATCATTACTGTTCTCACCTTTACAGATGAGTAAACTGGCCCAGGGAGGTCGGATCACTTCCCCTGGACCAAACATCTGGTTAGTGACAAAAATAGAATTTAAATCTCAGTGTGACCAAATCCAGAGTCTATGCCTTTGGCTCAGTCTATGCCTTTCCCTCCTGTACCTCTGAGAAAAACTTTGAATGAGTCTTAAAAGATTCAGAAAGATCAAGAGAGAACCCAGGGAGCCAGTTGCTCTCATTGTTTGGTGCCAATGAAGGCTGTTTCCTTTCAGAGGTGGCCAAGAGTAACAATGTTAGGGCCAAAGTTTTTATTCAATTGATAATCAGAGAGACCCGAGTTTTGTTCCATCTCTGTCACTCACATCTTTGTGTCTCTGAGCAAGTAAATCACTTCATTTCTCAGCTACTCCTTTTCCTTCATTCAGTCACAGAGCAAACACTTACCAAGTGCCCATGATGTACCAAGTAATGCATTAGGTGCCAGAGATGCAAAGATAAAAATCCCTGGCTGCCTGTCTTCAGAAAGCTCACTAGCTAGCTAGGAAACAGGCCTGCAACTCAGTAATTATAAGGGAGGTTTGTGCAAATCTACGCAAGGTGCCAAGAACACAGGAGAGGTGACATAAGGCTGTAGAAGGTCAAGGAGTGGGGAAGAAAGGCTTTATGGAGGAGGGAGCCTTTGAGCTCTCTAGCAAAGCCCAAGGCCTGGAAGCTCCCTTCCAGCTAACTGCACAGGAATTCTAGATGCCAAAGTGCCATAAATGGAGGCCTTGGGGGAGGGGGACTTCTCAAGGTTTTTGTGCTTTAGGTCATCAGAAGGGCTTTGAAGCCAGCCTGGGTGGCTACTTCTCCCCAGTGTGACTCTCCCTACACTTCAGCTTCTTCATGTGGGAAATGCAGTATCCCTAGCAAGTGCCTCCCTGCAAACAGCAAACCCCTAAAGAAGGTGGCGACCCATGTCCTGAAGCAGGCAGGGACCAGCAGTGACTTCCTGCCATGGGGTGATGGGATGAGGACACAGCCCCAGGTCTGAGCATCCTGGATGCTGGCCCCCTGCTTCCAGCATGACTCACTCAGACACAGACCTACGGTGGTGGACACTAGTCGGGGCAAAAGACCACAACACTCAGAGCTCTCACAATCATGGGAGCCAATGGAAGAGTTTCTGCAAGGCTGCTGCCCCTGCTTCTAGTGTAGGGCCTAGTGTTACTATAGGTCAATAGCTCTGCACACCCAGCACCCTCCACCAGTTGGTGCAAAGGGCTCAGGTGTCACTGCTGCCACCCAAATCTTATGTGTGGCACACAGGCCTGGGGCCCCTTAATAATTCATGCTTCCTGGGGCCCATGACTTTGTGGGCCCCTTTCCCTGAGGGCAGGCAGAACCTGAGATTTGCTTCCAACCAATAGGATATGGCAACCATTAAGGCAGTCCTCAGTTGTCATGAAAGTCCCAAATCTGTTGGTTTTGAGTTATCAAAAAGGAGATTACTCTGGGAGGGCCTGACTTAACAGATGAAAGTGCTCAAGAAAAGGAGCAGGGCCCTTCCTGACATGAGAGACTGTCTCCCCATTACTGGCTTTGCAGAAGGAGCTGCCTTGATGTGAGAGGGCCATGGAACAAGGACCTGAGGAGACCTAAGGAACTGAGAGCCGCCCCTGCTGGCAGCCAGCAAGAGTGTGGGGACCTCAGTCTGACAGCAGGAGGAAGTGAACTCTGCCAACAACCTGAGCATGGAAGCAAATTCTTCCCCAGTTGAGCCTCCAGCCTCCAGATGAGACCTCAGCCCTGTGACACCTGGATTGCTGCCTTGGGAGACCCTGAGCAGAAGACAAAGTCAAGCCATGCCTTGGCTCTTGACCTGTGGAAACTGTGGGTGCTGTTTTACTCTATTAAGTTTGTCTTGCAGCAGTACTAAACTGATATCCCAGGGCCTTCTGCAAAATTTCATTGCAGCCTAGCTAGATTGGTATCATTCTGTACCACACCTGGGCTCTTTCTGGTTCGTGTAACCCCTAAAACCTCCAGGTACCAGTAAAGACTGGGAGTTTTCAGGGATCTCTATGGAATGTGCAGAGCCTCTGAAGACCTCCAGATACCAATCTGGTCAACCCACACCTTGCCAGCCACTGCCATTGTACTGCCCAGTATCACATCAGATATGGCCCAAGTTGCATTGACGATTTTCCTGGTGGTTTGCAGGCTTGCTAGACTGCATGCTGGACCAGCACAGATATTCCTGCAACCCCCAGCCTAGTTGGGTGTTCCTACCACATCCTTCTTCCATCCTTGAACATCCCACTTGAAAAGGTTTCCAAGACCCCAGAGTCAGGCCCAAGACCTGCCCTCTCCTTCCTTCCCTGTTTTTGGTCTGTAAGAAGCTGCCTCATCCCCTAGGATCTTTAGATCCGTTTCAGTATAGTCAGAAATGTCTCTGAAGCACAAAGTAAGGCTGAATATCCACAACTGAATAAGAATTTTGTTTTTTGAGCACAAACAAAGTGAGGTCTTGTCATGTTAAAAATGGACACCCCTGAATGTCTCTAGGCCCCTGCTGGGCTCACCGGTGGAGTCTGGACCATAAAATGTGGGCCAGATAATTATCCAGAGATGTCTAAGCAGATCACCAAAGATTAGACCATCTCCAAAAGGAAAAGTAATTAAGTTGAGTCTGAGCAGCGGTGCCAAAGCCCAGGCCAGTGCCACAGACAAGGTGACAGAGGCCCACGCTGGCCTGTTACTGGACATGTGCAGTTTAAGAAACCCTTACTTGTTTACTATGCCTCCAAAGAAACTGTCAGGCTTAGAAAAATCACAAAAGGGAACCAAAGAAAAAATAGGAAGCTAACAAAAAGTGACAGCATTTGCCAATGGCTTTCCAACGCCAGTTTGCATCAGCCAGGAAGGTTGTTAGCAGGTGGAGCTGCTTCTGCTCTTGCTGCTTACGTGAAAGTTTCTGGTGTTTCTGTATTGCACATTACAATTATGAAATTTTAAAACCGTAATAATGTCTAAAGTGACTATGACCAGAAGTGTTCTTTTTTACAGAAACTGAAATTGCAGCTGTTGAGGGAACGGTGTTGCCTGGGAATGATGACTTCCCCGGGCCCTTGCAGGGTGCTTGCAGCCCTCTCCACTGCTCCTGGCAGCCATGCAGCAGTGACCTCGTGTGCGTTTGCCTTCCAGGTCCACCAGCTGCAGTGACCTCATCACAGGAACGCTGCTCACAGGGAGTCTACGGTGAGCCTGCATGCTTGGTGCATTTGCACCTGTTCATGTGAAATGAACAATGGATGGAACATCAGATCAGCCATTTCTCTAAAAGTGGCCATATCAGGCATTTCTAAATGTTTCACTGCCACCAATTCCAGGCCAAAACAAGAACTTTTAAAGCGTATTTTGCACTGGGCACGGTGGCTCACTCCCATAATCCCAGCACTTTGGGAGGCCAACGTAGGTAGATAACCTGAGGTCAAGAGTTTGAGACCAGCCTGACTAATATGGTGAAACCCGTCTCTACTGAAAATGCAAAAATTAGCTGAATGCTGTGGCACACACCTGTAGTCCCAGCTACTTGGGAAGCTGAGACAGGAGAATTGCTTGAACCTGGGAAGTGGAGGTTGCAGTGAGCCAAGATCATGCCAGACTGGGTGACAGAGCGAGACTCCATCAAAAAAAAAAAAAAAAATGCCATATTTTGAAATAGAGTTGTCCTGTGCCTTCATGCTATCTCTATCCTTCCTGAGAAAGAGAAACCCATTCTTTCCAGTTTTCAGTGATAAGAAAACTAGATTATTTCATTTATGTTAAAATTCCATGTGCATTCAGTATAAGCAATAATGTCATTATTTTGTACATAAAGACACACGTATTAGATTTGTGCTAATAGTCTCCCTTCCTCATAGCACACACTGGTTCAGAAGGACACCAGAAGGCTGGCCTGCTCAGAGTCACACGTCCTTGCCCATCTATAGCCTGGCCCTTTCTCCGCCTGTCCACTGGCCCATTCCACTCGCCACAGGGGCTCCTGACAGCTTCTGTGCTGTGGATTTTGGAGGCAGTCTGATGAGGTGTATAGACCCCTTCACAGATAATGTTTCTAAATGCATGAAATGCATGGGATTGAAAGGGGAATCAATAACCTCATGTTATTGTGCATATCTTTATTGTGCTTTGCAGATATCGCTTTTTTCTTTTTTTTACAAATGGAAGGTTTGGCCATCCTCCTGCATGAGCAAGTCTAACAGCGCCATTTTTCCAACAGCATGTGCTCACTTATTGTCTCTGTCACATTTTGCTAATTCTCACCCTATTCAAATTTCTTCCTTATTACTATATCAGTTATGATGATCTATGATCAGTGATTTTTTATTGTCATTGTTCGGGGTCACCACAAACCATGCCCATATAAGATGGCGTGTTTTCTGACTGCTCCGTCAACCAACCCTTGTTTCTCTCCCTCTTCTAAGATCTCCCCATTCCCGAAAATACAACAATATTGAAATTAGGCCAGTTAGTAACCCTGCAATGACCCCTAACTGTTCAAGTGAAAAGAAGATTGTCAGGTGTTTCACTTTAAATTAAAGGCTAGAGATAATGAAGTTGAATGAGGACAGCGTGTCAAAAGCCAAGATAGGCTGGAAGAAAGGCCTCTTGCACCAAACAGTTAGCTAAACTGTGAATGCAAAGGAAAAGTTCTTGAAGGAAATTGAAAGCATGACTTCAGTGAACACACAAATGGTAACAGAGTGCAACAGATTTATTGCTGAGAGGGAAAAAGTTTTCGTGGTCTATACAGAAGATCAAATCAGCCATAACATTCCCTTAAGTCAAAGCTTAATCCAGAGGAAGGTCCTAATTCTCTTCAATTCTTTGAAGGCTGAGAGAGGCAAGGAAGCTACAGAAGCAAAGTTGGAAGCTAGCAGAGATTGGTTCATGAAATGTAAGGAAAGAAGGCATTTCCATAACATGACAGTGGCTACACCAAGCAACAGGTTTTCCATGGTCATAAAACAGCCTTCTCTTGGAAGAAGAGACTGTCTAGGACTCTCATAGCTAGAGAGGAGAAGTAAATGCCTGGCTTCAAAGCATCAGAGGACAAGTTGATTCTCTTGTTAGGCACTAATGCAGCTGGAGACTAAGTTTAAACCAATGCTCACTTACCATTCCCAAAATCCTAGAGCCCTTAATGATTCTGCTAAGCTTATCCTGCCCGTGCTCTAGAAATGAAACAACAGTGCCTGGGAAACAGCACATCTATCTACAACATGGTTTACTAAATATTTTAAACCCACTGCTGAGACCTACTTCTCAGAAAAAAAAGATTCCTTTCAAAATATTACTGCTTATTAATAATGCACTCCATCACCTAAAAGCTCTGATGGAGATATACAAAGAGATGAATGTTGTTTTTATGCCTGCTTACACTACATCCATTCTGCAACCCATGGATCAAGGAAGAATTTCAACTTTAAAGTGTTATTATTTAAGAAATACATTTTGTGCACAAAGATACAGGCATTAGATTTGTATTAATAGTGTTTCCCTCCCAATAGATACCTTAAATAAATAGGGATTACTGTGATGAAACTAGGCAAAGTAAATTGAAAACCTTCTGGCAGGGATTCCCCATTTTAGATGCCATTAAGAACATTTGCAATTTATGAGAGGAGGTCAAAATATTCCAACCCTCATAGGTGACTTTGAGGGAGGGGTTTGAGACTTCAGTGGAGGAAGTCATTACACACAGATATGGTGGAAATAGCAAGCGAACTGGAATAATGAAGATGCCGTGTACACTGGTTAAATTACAGCAAACAACTTAGAATGTTACATAAACGTAATTATTAAAACAATGGAGGATTTGGGAGACTGACTTAAATTTTGAAAGAAATTCTACTGCGGGTAAAGTGTTATCAAACAGCACCACACGCTATTGAGAAATCTTGTGTGAAAGTCTCCTTTCATTGATGTGGCAAACTTCATTGTTGTCTTGTTTTAAGAAATTGGCACAGCCGCCCAGGCATGGTGGCTCATGCCTGTAATCCCAGCACTTTGGGAGGCCGAGGTGGGTGGATCACCTGAGGTCGGGAGTTCCAGACTAGCCTGACCAATATGAAAAAAAAACCCGTCTCTACTAAAAATACAAAATTAGCCAGGCATGGTGGTGCATGCCTATAATCCCAGCTACTCCCAAGGCTGAGGCAGGAGAATTGCTTGAACCTAGGAGGCGGAGGTTGCAGTGAGCCAAGATCGTGCCATTGCACTCCAGCCTGGGCCACAAGAGCAAAACTCCATCTCAAAAAAAAAAAAAGAAAGAAAGAAATTGGCACAGCCACCCCAACCCTCAGCAACCACCACTCTGATCATTCAACACCATCAATATCGAGGTAAGATTCTCCATATTGAAAGAGATTACAACTCGCTAAAGGCTCAGATGATCATTAGCAATTTTAACAAGAAAGTATTTTTTATTCAGGTATGTATTTTTTTTAGACTTAGTACTATTACACATTTAGCAGACTACAGTACAGTGTAAACATAACTTTTTCTTTTTTTTTGAGATGGAGTCTCACTGCAAGACCCAGGCTGAAGTGCAATGGTGTGATATCGGCTCACTGAAACCTCTACCTCCCAGGTTCAAGCGATTCTCCTGCCTCAGCCTCCTGAGCAGCTGGGATTACAGGCACTGGCCGCCATGCCCAGAAAATTTTTGTATTTTTAGTAGAGATGGGGTTTCACCATGTTGGTCAGGCCAGTCTTTAACTCCTGACCTCAAGTGATCCACCTGCCACAGCCTCTCAAAGTGCTGATATTATAGGCATGAGCCACCGCACCTGGCAAACATAACTTTAATATGCACTAGAAATCCAAAAAATTCATGTGACTCACTCTATTGCAATATTAATTTTATATGCAATTAAACATTTTATATTGTTCAGGCATACCTTGGACACATTGCGACTGAGGTATACCTTTACAGTAAACTTGTGCAATAAAAAATGTTTCTTAAAACTTTGCTATGTTCTTCTTCGTTAAGACACTAAATAACAGTAATCTATTCATTACCCTATTGAAGTAATGCTGAGCATACATGAAATATCAAGATGTTTGCGACAACTACCCTGAAAGGACATTAGCTGTGCTTCTACACTTCTACCAGAGGTCAGAGGTGCCATCAATATAGGAGAAGGAAATGTTGAAGTGTAGTTAGATGTGAGTGAAAACCAAGATGGAATCTTCCCTCGTATAGGTTCAGAATCCTCCTGGATTTTATCCGTGATCTTGGGAGACTGCGAGGTGTCTTCTTCCATGTCCCCAAGCACGATGACATAGTCTGCAGCATTTGCTTCTGGGCCTGGTTCCCTAGAGACAATCAGGGCTGGGCATCCCATTGTGTGCATGCACCTTCGTCTGGATATGGGAAAGGAGGGGAAGAGGAGGAGAAGGAAGGAGATGAAGAGGGAAGAAGGAAAGAAGGGAAGAAAGGGAGAGAGTGAGAGAAGAGAGACCATGGGGCCCTCCTTTCTTCACATCAACAAGGGGCCAGCAGGCAAGGACAGTAGGTTCAACTTGTCCATGACCCTCAGACCCAGACAGACCCCAGCTCCAGGGGCATCCCCCCACAGGCCACTAGGACCCAACCTTCACCAAAGTGTCAGAAGGAAACGTCACAAAGCTCCACTGCAACCAGACATTCTTTTCCAAGCACATCCAACTGTCTCTGCCCCAGGGCCAGCTCCTGATGTGGAGTGTCCTTGGTATGAGCCCCGCAGCCCCCTCTGAGCCCACCTCCCAGCCTCCTCCACTCTGTGTAAAGCCAGCAAAAGGGAACATGTACAAAATGTGGGCCACAGCCAGGGGAGGAGAGAAAAGCCCTTGGAAAACACTAAATCATGTTTCTTGTTCCAAAAGCCCCAAGGACAGCAGAATTATCTGGAAAATTAATTCCCAAAAAATGATTCATAGAGGGGAAAAAGAATTTTTCCTAGGATTCTTCCTTCAATTTAAAAATTCTAGGCAAGAACACATTGCAGCCACATAATATATCCTTTCTCCATTAATAATCATGATTTTCAGGAGACGGGGTCATTTTTCCTGTGATTGTTGGTCATGCCTGCCAGTAAACAAGCTGTGTGTGCTGTGTGAGGGTCAGGGCAGCGCATTCAGACCCTAAAAGCTAGACCCTGTGTGTCCATGACCTTGGGCTTGCCCAGCTGGACGGATTTCCATGCACTCCACATCTGGATTCCAAGAACAGATTGACATACAATGTTCCAGATCAAACAGATGTGGATGAGAATGCCCCGTCAGAGAAAACACCGCCCATTCTCTCCCAAAGGCTAATTTTTTTTTAAAGGAGTATAAATAATTACAAGCTACTTTTGCAATGTTTCTATAACCAAAGTGGGATTTGTAAATCTCTGAATTGTTCAAGCAGGCTTGCCCCCAACCCCCTGAGTCATGACAGGAAAGGAATTATTTATAGCCCAGGACACTTTGTTTACATACTTAGCTAGTTCCTGGGCAGAGTCTTTCCTCCACCTGCACAGTAAAAGTTGCTCATCAAAAATAGAAAATTATTGCTTCCTTTTCAACTTTCCCTGAAAGCACCGAGAAGAGGAAAGAGGAATACAAAGGATATTTTTACTAAAGAATTCTTTCCTCTCCCACTAAAATCTTATCCAAATATTGCTTCCTTAATCCCCAGAAGGAAAAAAATTCCTGAGCCCTTTTGTACAGTTATTAGAGACAAAGTCCTGAGACTCCACACACTATTGTCCCCAAGGCCCAGGGGGATTCTCAAACTGCCTGGGAGATGCTATGAGAGGCTGTGAGAATGTAAAGGAACCTACCACCCAAGCTGGGACCTGGGGACCAGCCTCTGTTTCATCCGGATCAGCCCTGCCTTCATCTATTGTGCACATTGGGCATTAAGACTGCTTCTGCTGGTATACCTGAGTTTGAAAGTGTCAGAAATGGATGATCAAGAAGACCCTTGGCGCTTCTGGATGAACGCACCATTCTCTCACTTTGTCCTGTATGGTTGCCATCAATACAGAGCATTCAGGGCCAAGCAGCCTCCTGCCCAACCTGCTGGAGGTGACACATCCACAACAGTGTGAGACTGAGATGCCGCAGGAGAAAAGGGGGAAACCTGTCAGTTCCCTCCTGAGAGTCATGATCTCCTTGCAGAGAGAGATGACCCAGAGAGCCAGCTGGTGGGAGGACGAGCAGCTGTAAAGGTGCAGGAAAGCAGCCACGCAGAAGGTGGCGTGGGGGATGGGGAGCCTTAAAGAGGTGAAAGCCAGGACAGCTCCTCAGGGCAACTGGACACGCTCCAGGTAACGCAGACAATGCAGGTAACCCACTGAGCAGCCACCAAAAGGCGAGAGCCATGTTAGGAAGAGATCAGATTGGTCAGACACACCACAGGCTGCTGAAAAGGGGGTTCTGTTACTGAGCATTAATCATTAGGTTGGAGAGATTGCTGAGAAGTACTTCATACATGACAAAGACATTTTCAGGCAAAAATGAAAGGAAAATGTGGGTGGGGAGAGATCTGATTATTCTATTTATATCTAACTGGGTAACATGGTATATATGATACATACACAGCTAGATGGTTGGATGGTTATATATATAAAGATCATCTCTTCTAGGAAGGTCTTGAACCAGGACCCACATACACCACACTCAAATATTATACATGAATTTCCAAAGACCAAAATCTTTAAAGCACCAACACTAGAACTTTCTTAGACTAAAATGATTCAGCTAGGTAGCAGAATTCAGCTACTTGCAAGAGTCAAAGGGGAACATGTTGTTTTATAAGTTAACTAGAAACATTTCTTGAGCCAAACTAGACATGAAGTTATTGACACAACAGAGTGCAGAGCTCACCAAGGCCACCGACCCTGGCCACTGCTCAGCTCACCCAGGACCTCCCACACTGCCCACGGCCGCACCACAGAATGGCAGGAGACATGTGTTCTGACACTGACCAAAGGCAGGTGAAGACCAGAGAGCGTATTACCCACTGACACTCACTGGGCCCGGCCACAGAGGCAGGGCAGAGCCACCAGCTCCCCTGCTCCACCACCCCCGGCTCGCTTGGTAAACACACTCAAGCTGGAAGCCTGGGGTCCTGGCCTTCTCATGAGACTGCAGGAAGCAGGATGGATAAAGTTTACTAAAATCTAACAACCTACGGTACGTGGGATTTTTTTTTTTAAACACTATCCAGGCTGGTTTTGTTCTCCCCACTGTTTAACTGTATTTAGTATACAGCCTGTAAATAAAAATATATGTGGGCTAGCCCTGATCCGGGGCTTGGAGGCAGTATCATCCCTGCAGCATCTGCAGCAGAACCACTGGGAATCATGAAGATTCCTGGCTCCTCCCTGCCCTGCACACACACTCACAAACACACACACCCCGTTCACACACCAGACACACCCCATGCACACGTCATACACATACATAAAATGTGCACTGTAAATCCACACATACCACACACAGCACACACCCCACCTACACACAGCACACACACACTGCTCACTATCCATAATCTCACAAACACTATATGCCACCCACACATACACCCCCAGCACACACCACACACACACCATACACACCACACAAACCCACACAAGCACACCACACACACATACACATATCATACATATATGCATAACCCCACACACACACATGCACATAGTACCAATTACACACACACTAAACACACACATACACACACTGTACACCACAGACACTATGCACCACACACATTATACACACAGCACAAACTACACTCACAGCTACACACATTATACACACCACACAAGCTATACACTCCACACAGTATACACACCCCACACACACAACACAAACTACACACACACAACTACACACATTATACACACCACACAAACTATACACCCTACATGGTATACACACCCCCAACACACATACACACAACACAATTTACACACACACCACACAAACACATAAAC
Organism: Plecturocebus donacophilus; assembly: GCA_004027715.1. NCBI lineage: Eukaryota > Metazoa > Chordata > Mammalia > Primates > Pitheciidae > Plecturocebus > Plecturocebus donacophilus. Next base: position 48,272 of record PVKP010011458.1, on the reverse strand, counting down.
ACACCATACAAGCTATATACCCTAAACACATACCACATACTATACACCTCAAACACACATACACACCACACGTGAGAGTCCTGTATTAGAATTGTTAGGAAGTGGGGCAGAGTAACCTGCATTTTAACAATCCTGAAGTTTGAGAGTCACAGCTTTTACATGAGCCAGGCTTCAAACCTTTAAACGCCTTTGACTGGTGGGCAGCATAGAGGAGTGCTAGAGGATAACAGCAAAGTGTGTTGGGACAGCATCCCCTGTGGGCCAGCACCCCACGCCATTTTCGTGACAGCCCGAGGAGCTGGGGATTGCCACTGTGAGTCTCAAACCCAGCAGGTGCAAACGTACAGAATCCTCCTATCTCAGGAATGCCTATGGTTCCTGATGAAGAAATATGTATACATGTAGCTAATCTTGGCAATTCAAGAAGCAAAAAAAAAAAAAATGTCCTGTAGTCAAGAGGTCATGGCCCTTCTTGTGGTGAGCTCATCGGTGGTCTCAAGTGCCAGCAAGTTTCTCCAGGCACCATCTGAGCCTCCCGACACCCTGGGGCAGCCCCGCCTGGCCCCGCTCTGCCTCCTTCCCCTCTTGCAACAAAAAATTCAATGTCAAGGCAATGACTGATAATGAGGGTGATGTAATTAAAACTCCCCAGGACCAGACTCTTCACCCTGACTTTTCAAAAGGTCTATTCATCCCATCAGTATCTCAGAAGGATGGGCCACATTCCTCCCTCCTAGCCTGCAGAAGCTGTGGGGACAGACCCAGGGGTGAGCTGAGAGCTCCCACACCCAATGGAAAGGGCCCCTGCTCCATCCCCCTCCTCTGCAGGTTTCTCTGGAGTGAAGAGGTTGTTCTTCTTTGAAGGGAGGTGGCTTGGTAAGAGAAGGATGAGGAGGAATCTTTCAGGAATGAAGCTTTGCTCTGGTCCAGGAATTGTGGGGAACCAGCATGTCCTGTTTCCCCAAATTACTGCCGGAAGGGGCTGCGGGACCCCAGGAGACACCCCACACCTTCTACACTCTTCCCCAGCAGCTCCAAGGCAACTTCTTCTCCCTTTTTTCCCTCCTTGGCCTTCCGGAGGGGTTTGAAGAGTCTGCACAGTGTGCTCCAGGAAGCGCAGGAAGACGATGACTATTTTAGGCAGTGTCCCTTCTCTTCACCTTGACTTCAGCAGCACTGAGTTTTCAAACCCCATCTCAGTGTGTATGTACCTTCCTGTTTTATTTAATAAAAACTAGCTCACCAAACTCCACCCTGGATTAATTCATTGAAGTCACAAATTCACTTGAAAGAATTTATCCAAGAGGTCTGTGGATGGAAGTCAAGGAGTCTGCAAACTTGCATGAGGAAAGAATTCCATCTTCATTTCTACCAGCCTCTAATTGGAATGTAGCTTTGTCATCACTATGAGCCTAAGTACCTTCACAGTAGGATTTGGGATCGCTGTGATTTTGTTACCACAGAAGTCACAGTTATTTGAGCAGCTCATTAAGATTGTTGCAGATATCAGAAAACTTTATTTATTTATTTATTTATTTATTTATTTATTTATTTAGAGACAGGGTCTTACTTTGTCACCCAGGCTGAGTGCAGTCGTGCGATCTCAGTTTACTGCAGCCTCTGCCTCCTGGGTTTAAGAATTCTCCCGCCTCAGCCACCCGAGTAGCTGGGACTAGAGGCAGGGGCTACCATGCCTGGCTAATTTTTGTTTTTTATGTTTTGTAGAGATGGGGTTTTGCCATGTTGCCCAGTCTGGTCTAGAACTCCTGGGCTCAAGAGATCCACCTGTCTCCCAAAGCACTGGGATTACAGGCATGAGCCACGACACCCAGCCAAAATTGTGTATATTCTACTAATCCTTATAGACATGGGTCTTTAGCTAAAAATAAAATAAAATATTAAAAAGACAATTATTCTGTTTTTCCTCTTGGAAAAAATCAGTAGAAAATCCATGTGTGTCTACGGTGGAAACATCAGGAGGACAGGGCTCTGCTGACGCTGCTGCACTGATTACTGTGTTCCCAGTATCTAGATTAGTACTGTGCCAGTAGGTACTTAATAAGCATAGCACTTACTGAATTTAAAGCACTAAGTAAACTAGTAAGTGCTTACAAATCTACGGATTTTATTGACGTTTTAAACTACAAAGGTAATTCATGCTAAAACAGCGAACGTTAAATTTATGTAGCAAAAAGACATCTTCCTTATAATCACCCCACCTGCCCTCCACACCCGCTCTGCCAGCCTGCAGTCACTCCTGCTAGCAGTCTGGTGTGAACCCTTTCAGACCTTTTCCTACTTATTTAAAATGTGTAGGTTGGGGAGGGTGGCTTTTTGGGTTTTGTTATAACAAGGTAACTGACTAGATGTGTAATTTGTATTTTGCCTTTCTTTTTTCCCGTTTTTAGCAAGAGAAACCCTGGAGCTTTCAAGCAAAAGCTTTTCATGACTCGGGTGGAGGTATGAGAATAAAATACATAGCAACATACTTCTTCCAGTTTTTTGTGCTAGAAATTGCCATGTCTGATGTGGTGGCTCACGCCTGTAATCCCAGCACTTTGGGAGTCCAAGGTGGGCAGATCACGAGATCAGGTGTTCAAAACCAGCCTGACCAACAAAGTGAAACCCCATCTCTACTAAAAATACAAAAATCAGCTGCGGGTGGTGGCATGCACCTATAATCCCAGCTACTCAGGAAGCTGAGGCAGGAGAATCACTTAACCCAAGGGAGGCAGAGGTTGCAGTGAGCCGAGATCATGCCACTGTACTCAGCATGGGCAACAGGCCACTGTACTCAGCATGAGCAACAGAGTGAGACTCTGTCTAAAAAAAAAAAAAAAAAAAAAGAAGAGAAAAGAAATTAAAAGAAATTGCCAGATGGGGCTGGCCTGAAAGCAGTGTACAATATAAACAGGTCTTCATGTTCTGAAGATTCAGCCCATGATGAGAATGAAGCTACATGTCTCAGACAGGGAGAGAAACTAGAGTCTAGGTCCTATGACTGGAAGTGGAGAGCAGAAAGAGCACTAGGCTGCATACCCTGGTTTAGGTCACCAGGGAAAAGAGGTGGGGAGATGAGAGGAAAAAACCCCTTCCCCTTCCCACTTGCTTCAAGTGGCAGGAACTGGGAAGCCTCAAGAGCCAAATAGCCTAACCTAGCCCCAGGCCAGCAGGTGAGCCTATGGATATGGTTTGGCTGTGTCCCCACCCAAATCTCACCTTGAGTTGTACTAATCCCCACGTGTCAAGGCTGGGGCCAGGTGGAGGTAATTGAATCACGGGGGCAGTTTCCCCCATAGTGTTCTCAGTAGTGAATAAGCCTCATCAGATCTGATAGTTTTATAAATGGGAGTTCCCCTGCACATGCTCTCTTGCCTGCTGCCATGTAAGATGTGACTTTGCTCCTCATTTACCTTCCACCATGAGTGTGAGGCCTCTCCAGCAATGTGGAACTGTGAGTCAGTTAAGCCTCTTTCCATTATAAATTAACCCTTCTCAGATATGTCTTTATTGGCAGTATGAGAACAGGCTAACACACCTATTAAAGAGAAGTGGATTCACAAGACCTTCCCAGAATGTCTGGGGCAGGAAACTGGGCAAGGCAAACATAGCCCCTGACACCAAGCTTGCCAGTCTCCAGGGGATGGCTGTAAGGGGATAGACACTGGGCTCCACCCCTGCCTGGCAGTGGAAAGACAGAAGGTCTCTTGTTTGGGTTGCGTAACCCCTGGGGATGTTTGGATGATTGGGGGAATGAGGAAACATCTTGAGAAGGATACAGGACCTCCCATCAGTCCGTATCTGGGGACTCAAGCTGATGCTCTGAAGAAATCATGGCAGCTTTTGTATTCCAACATACCTAATTTTGTCACTTAAAAGTTTATCCTAGGCCAGGTGCAATAGCCCATACCTGTGATCCCAGCACTTTGGGAGGCCGAGGCTGGTAGAATCTCTTGAACCTGGGAGGCAGAGGTTGCAGTGAGCCGAGATTGAGACACTGCACTTCAGCCTGGGCAACAGAGCAAGGCTCTGTCTCAAAAAAATATATATATATATCCTAGCTATCTTCCCAAACCATCACATATACAGACACCTCAATCCTCTAACCAATGAATAGAATTCTAGACTTTGTATATACTATAATTTATTTGCCAATCCTTTACTGACACTCAGTTACGGGTTTCCCCAATTATTTCCCATTATAGACCAGGCTGCGGTAAAATTTCTTGAACTTGGGTTTTTGCCATAAAATTTCTTGAACTTGGGTTTTTACGATCAGATGCAATTCCTTCTAAAAGCTGGAATCCTAAGTAGAATGACTAGGCAAGTAAGGTGGGCAAAGTTCCAGTTGTGCTGACCCTTGACAAATTGCTGTCTGCAAACAGTATGTGAAAGCGACCACTTCCGCAAGCACACTGTTATTGCAGTGATGTTCTAGATTAACTTGGGGGAATGTGGTATGTGAGCAGGTATATTAGCTTTTTACCTAAGAGTTTCCTGCATCTTCCTTTGTTCAGGTCTTCTTTCAGACTTTTCAGTAAAGGTTTTTCATGTCCTATATATAGGTATATTAGTTTCTCTAGGGGTACTATAGCAAAATCCCACAGACTGGGTGGCTTAAACAGAAGAAATGCATGGTCTCACATTTTTGGAGGCTGGAAGTCTGAGAGAGATCCAGGTGTTAGGAGAGCTGGTTCCTCCCCAGGCTGTGAGGGAGAAGTGGCCCTAGGCCTCCTCTCAGCTTCTGGAGATTTGCAGCAATCTCTGGCTTTCCTTGGCTTGTAGAATAATCACCCAATGTCTGCCTTTATCTCTTATGTGGGGTTCTCCCTCTGTGCTGGTGTGTGTCCAAATTTCCCCCCTTTTTATAAGGTTACCAGCCATGTTGGGCTGGAGGGACCTTCCCTACTCCAGTACGACCTCATCCTAACTTAGCTAATTAAATATAACTAAGGGACTCCACTTCCAGAGTCTGAGGTATTGGGGGCTAAGATTTCTACATCTTTATGTGGTGGAGGTACAATTCAATCCATAGCAATAGGTATCACATGTATCTTTTTACGTGTATTACAAAATACGATAAGTTTTCAATAACAATGTGAACAGGATCATTTTTTTAAATTGCATCTTCCTGTTGCTGGCATTTAGAAAAATGCTTACATTTTGTAAATTTTCTTTGTATCTGGCTACAAAGTTATGTCATATTAATTCAAATAATTTAGTTATTTTGGCTGGGCATGGTGGCTCACACCTGTAATCCTAGAACTTTGGGAGGCTGAGGCAGGCAGATCATGAGATTAGGAGTTTGAGACCAGCCTGGCCTATATGGTGAAAGTCCATCTCTATTAAAAATAGAAAAATCAGCCAGGCTTGGTGGCACATGCCTGTAATCCCAGCTACTCAAGAGGCTGAGGCAGGAGAATCATTTGCACCTGGAGGTTGCAGTGAGGTGCACTCCAGCCTGGGCAACAGAGCAAGAAAAAAAAATTAGTTACCTTGTATTTTCTACATGCAAATAAATAATTAAATTTGTGTCTCTCACTTTTAAATATTTATGTCTCTTTTTCCCTGTTCTTTCAGTGGTCTTAAGACAATGTAAAATATCTAAACTTGTTGTCAGTATATGAGTATTTTTTCTGACAATAAGAGAAATGCTTCCAAAATGGCATTATTAAATATGATGCTTACTATATCCCTATTTTATGCACTTTTAAAAATATTTACATTTCAAAGTTTATATACAAGGAGATTAGAAACCGTGTGTGTGTGTGTGTGTGTGTGTGTGTGATATTTAGCTTCTAAATAGATGGAATTCTAGGTAATCCAGCAAAGCCCTGGCCATTCCATTGGAGGCCTGCTATGTCAGAGTCTCTGGGGTGTGTTTTCTCTTGGATGAGATTCTTCAGAGAAGAATTCTCCAGTCTCTTTTGCAGGTACATGCCCAGCCTCGTGTAAGGACACCAAGCAGAGTGGCGAAGTTCTCTCCCTGTGCCGAGCGAACTCTCCTCTCACTTTCCCCAGCTGGGTCTGGGGTTTCCAAGTGCAGAGTCTTGTCCTTCCATTTCTGCTGAGAATACATTTCTGACTCCTGCTGGTGTGGCTGGGGTGGTTGCATGGTCACATTCATGAATAAGATTAGGAAATGACTCTTTTTTGTTCTGTTCAATCTTACTCTTAAGTGTGTTTCTCCCTTTGTGGAATTACATGCAAAGGTTTTTTTCTTTTCTTTTAGTCCCCTGAAAAATACTTTAAATATTGTGGGAATTGGCCACCCCTTCAAGGTTACATTGGTCTATAAAACTATGTATGATGCCTTTTATGGAAGTGGAACTTCGACATTTTTATTTCTTCTGTAATGTTTGGTACATTCAAAATTCTTCTCATTCTTGAGGCAGCGTGATTGTCTTTTCTGAGAAAATCATCAATTCTATCTGGATCTCCAAATATATCGATTTAAAAAGGACATCTTAACCTCTTATATTTGGACCCTTTCCACCTCCAAGGCTGTATTTTCCCTTCGTTACTTGATCAGGCTTGTGAGATGGTTGTGTGTGCTTGTGTGCGTGCTGGCGGAGGGAAGAATTACCAGACTCAGAGTTCACGGACCTCATCTACTGGGTTTGTTTTTCACTTATATGACATTTAAAGAATACTGCATTTGTTTTTCTCACTTATTTCCTTTTCTTTAGGCTTACTTTGCCTTTTATCTAGCTTCATGTTCAAACCTTTTGAATTATGTATGTTTCCTATGAAATGATTTTAGGTTATAAATTTTTCTTCCAGAGACACCTGGCTCTATACAATCAGCTCTGATTGTTCTGCCCTTCCTGTTCACGTCGAAACACCCTGCCTTTAGCTTTGACTTCCTCTCCTATACAAAAGTCACTTTGAATCTTGTGCAAATCCAACGCGAGGAAAACTAAGCCAGGATTGCAGCTCCTCTGGGTTGTCTTCTCTTGCTTAAGCCAGTTTAAATCCAAAGCAATACTCATAGAAGAGGACATCAGGAACACAAAGAGAGCCTCAGGGGCCGGGATGCCTATGCCTGGTTTAGGGTGCTTTAATTCAAAGGCACCAGGCAGAGGACCAAACCAGGCCAAATCAAGGCAAAGCCAGACAGCCCTTGACAGTGGCTGTTGGCCACTCCGTAGCGAAAAGCCCTCCCTGCACAGCAGAATCAGCACCTTTCTGGCAGGCTGGGGGCAGAGCACACTGAGTGAGAGTCACCCGGTGGAGCAGGGAAGTAGTGGGAGCCCGCAGCCAGGGCAGCTGCCCCCTGCTCAAAAAGCCCAAAGCATAAGGGCCCCTGGAGTGGAGTGGCTGAGAACCAATCTTCCTCGACCTCATGAGAGGCCCTCTATTCCAGATAACTTTGACAACATCTCTGAACTGTTTAATGTTGTTTGGGGCTACAGATGGTTTCCAGGACACTACCAAACCACACACAATTTAAGATTGATTTAGGAACTAAAAAGTATTGCATGGAAAATGCAAGCAAACTCTTCTCCCTTCCCCATCTGTCTTTGTATCCTAACACCTCCTAAACCCCCAAATTTACGACCCTCCCTCCATCATCTCTCTGGCTTATCATGATGGTCATTCTGCAATCAGACCTTTCTTTATTTCTCCTCTGGAAGGAACTCCTGGGAGGTATCCGGAGTTTAATGCCCAGACACCTCTGCAGGTCTGACAGTCACTCAGATCATAACCTTTGGGCCCTGTTCCAACCACCTTCCCCAGCCCACCCCACCTCACCCCATCTGTCTTGCAAGCCCCATCAGCCTATCAAATTTTACAACCTGTTCTTCACTCTGTTTAGTATCTGCAGGCCCAGGTTGCTAAACAATTTTACACAGCTGTGCAGCCAGACTAGAAGTCGGCAGTTTCATATCTGTCTGCAATAAAGTTGGCTTGATGAAGTGATTTCTTGGGTTGCTCCATTTATGATTTCTTAAATCGGCTGGGTCTGACACTGCAGATTTAGTAGATATCAAAGAGGAGGCCAGAGCAGTGAGCCCACATTGCCCTTACACACACTGGCCCTGGAAACCCTCAGACTCCACCTGGTCCAGGAAACCCGAAACTCTCTTTGTGCAACAGGTGGGACCATAACCATGGCTGTCAGGAAACTAGTTAGGAGTAATTCATGGGCCGTATCTAGTGGCCCTTGAACCTCTAAATGCGAGGAAATCTGATAGCTGCTGGAGCCAGAGTAGCCCAGGTTGCTCCAGCATGCCCTACCAGGAAGGCTGGAGGCCTCGCGCACATCTATCCTGCCAGGAAACTCCTGACGAGGGCCGAGGACTAGGAGTCCAGAGTGCCCTTAGTCTGCCCAGGGGGCAGTCTGTGACCATCCCCACAGACCTATAGAACACAAAATGTGCATTGTAGGTGTGCACTCATGCTCACAGCAGTGGAACTCACAGTGGATGACAGGTGGAAGCAACACAAGTGCCCATCAGCTGATGAATGGATGGACAAAATGTGGTCCAGCCACACCGTGGAATATTACTCCATCCCCCAAAGGAAAGAAATTCTGACACATGCTACAACAGGGATGACCCGAGGACTGGATGCTCAGTGAAACAGGCAGATCACAAAAAGTCAAATACTCTATGATTCCACTTACATGAGGCACCTAGGGGTGTCAGATTCACAGAGATGGGAAACGGAATGGTGGTTGCCAGAAAATGGAACAGAGGGTAAATGTTTAATGGGTAAGGAGTTACAGATTGATAAGACAAAAAAGTTCTGGAGATCCACCTCACAACAATGCAAATGTACTTAACGGTACTGAACTGTACACTTAAAAATGGCTAAGATAAGCATCCATGCACAGTGGCTCACACCTGTAATCCCAGCACTTTGGGAGGCTGAGGCAGGTGGATCACCTGAGGTCAGGAGTTCAAGACCAGCCTGGCCAACATGGTGAAACCCCATCTACTAAAAAATACAAAAAAAATTAGCGAGGTGTGGTGGCAGGAGCCTGTAATCCCAGCTACTCGGGAGGCTGAGGCGGGAGAATCACCTGAACCTGGGAGGCAGAGATTGCAGCAAGCCAAGATCTCGCCACTGCACTCCAGCCTGTTCAACAGAGCAAGACTTCATCTCGGTTAAAAAAAAAAAAAGAAAGAAAAATGGTTAAGATAGTAAATTTTATGTTGTGTGCTTTTCATTACAATTTAAAAAGAAAAAATACATTGCAAATGTATGATATGATCCATATTACACTTGTCATCAACAGTGCTTGGAGTCCTTCAGTTCTTGGACTGCACACACCAAGAATCCCACTTTGACAAGTCTGGGTACTACTGATGTGGAATTCAGCAACACAGAACACCTTTCAGCTGATATTTCAAAGTATCTGTACCTGAACTTGCAGGTGACAGTGATTTAAGACCTGAGCTCTGTCTCCCACTGGGGGTTGAGGTGCATCAGCCCAAAGTCCTATAGCCAGAAAAGGAAGAGCTGCAACAAGGAATCTCCATGCGACGGCTGAGCCCCGTCCCTGCTTCCCTCCTGCTCCCTTCTGAAGATGAAAATACTTGTAAGATGCTAGGGTCAGGGCAGGAAGATAATACTCCCTTCCAAGCCCGGGCATTTGCTTTGGTGGCCCCGTGGTGTGATGAGATGCTCTTAGCCATCTCCTTTCCTCTAATGATGTGGGCTGAGCGCACTGAGCTAAGCAACTCCCTAGCTTAGCTAAGGACTGCCAGGGAGCAACAGCGAACCAAGCACCAGAAGTAGCAGCACTTTGCACCAGGCAGCCCTCAGAACCACAGCTAGGGGGTCTTCATGCGAGTGGGGGGGGGGGATGAAAGTTAGGCAGCAGACCTAGATAGAGTAAGGGGCGCATGGCCCACCTCCTCATTGTACTTTTCTTCTTGACAAGGACCCTAAAAGCACAGACTGGGAACTTATTGCTAGAGAAAAACCACTCCCAAACACCTAGAGACCCAAAATGTAGTGTCTTAAAATAACCATCATTTTTATTTTGCTCATACATCAGCAATTTAAGCAGCGCCCAGCAAGAGCAGCTCGCCTGTGCTCTCAGCATCAGCTGCGGTGGCTGGGAGGCAGGAGACTCAGCAGGACCACTCACTGACGTGTGGGGCAGTTGATGTGGCTGAGACCTCAGCTGTCGTGGCCTCTCCGTGCTGCTGGGCTCCCTCCCAGCATGGCAGCTGAGGTCCAAGAACAAGTGCCCTGAGAGTCAGGCAGAAGCTGTGTCTTTTCTAATCAAACCTCAAATTCACACATTCTCATTTCCACCACTAAAGCCAGCCCATATTCACAGGAGGAGGGTTAGACTCTATCTCGGAAAGACAAGCGTCCGAGAATTTGCAGATATGTTTTTAAGTCACCACACTTGACCAGTTATTCATCGCTGACTACGGGCTGCTCTCTGTGTGCCTCAGTTTCCCCGTGTGCAGGTCATCCTGAGGCTTACACAGCTGACGTAGGCAAGCCTCTCAGCCCAGTGCTGATCCATCAGGGGATATTTGCTATTGATCATCCAACTCTGCAGAGAGCGAGGCTGGTTAACATTTTTGTTATTTTACGAAACAGGGAAATGGAGCACAGTGAGATGTTGAGAGTTGTTTGAGCACACCAAGCTAGTTAGGGAAAAGATCAAAACCAGAAAACAGTCTCCTCAGCCAGTTGAAGGAGTTTCCAAAAGTTCCTGAAAGCAGATAAAGGCTTTTGCTCTTTTTGTGGAGAAAACCATGGCTAGGAGGGTACCAGAGAAGAGTCACAGCAGGAGGCCTGCGATGGAGCAGGACTGGGAGCCAGGAAGCCAGCAGGCAGCGCAGGCAGCTGGGAGATACTGGGAAACACAAAATACAAAGGGGCCAATATGAAACGCTGAGGAGGCCATTTTTGCAACCTAGTACACTTTATTAATGATTTGCACACCAGGCAATGACCCTAATGCCCCTGAGGATTTGGAGAGGGCCAGATAGTGATAGCCAGCTCTGAAGCTGCAGACAAGGAATCTAAGAGAAAAGGGGCCGTTCCACTGCTCTCAGCTCAGGCCCCACACCCCAGCTCCAGCTGGTCTCACCATGTCTGCCATCGTCTCTCAGGCCTGCAGGGACCACCCGGTACAGCTTTCTCCCTGCTAGAATTTGCAAGCCACTTTGGAGGAATGTGGCCCCTGACATGCTCAGGACCAACCTAGAGACAAGACAGTCAACAAAGTGCAGCACAGCAGCCTCAGCCGCGTACCCGAGGGCCTTGGCCTCAGAGAGGTCTCGGCGCTCCCGTCTTCAGTGGGGGTGCAGCCTTGGCACCTCTGAGAGTGGAGGAGACCAGGATCACTCTGATGGCTCTGCCCAGTGACTCACCATGATGTCCTGGGGTCTCCTGAGGACAACTCGCCACTTGTCAGCCACTGCCCTGAACACCCTGGCTGAATGCAAGTCTCGGAGGTGAGTCCGTTACCTTCACTGAAGTGAGGTGAGTGAAGCCACGTGCTGACCAAACTCGTTCTGACATTTCTGTGTCCCCAAAAGAACCGCCCACACCACTTCCCCGGGGCTAGATTCCTGGCCTTAGAGGCCCTCCTGAGTCCACGTCTCCAACTCACCTGGTAGGTTGTACATGTGCTCTCTGGGAGGGAAGGTAATGAGTTACCGGCTCACTCTTTGAGGGGATTACATCATTCCATGCTCACAGGGAAGAGTGCATTTCCCATAGGGTCTCCGCAGCCTGTCCTACCCCAGATGCTCTTCTGACTGTGAACCTGCCACTCACCCTTCAAGGGGGGGACCCAGGTCCCACCGCCAACCTGGGGGGCCTCTGTGCCTGCCTCCCTCCACAGGGTTCAGCAGACGTGGCCTGCCGTGCCTGCCAAGGTGTTAGCCTGACTCACCCCTCAAGACGCTTGCTCTGGGAGAGCAGCTGCCATGTTGTGAGGAAGCCCAAGGCTCACAGAGGCATGGGAAGAGGCTTTCTGTGGCACAACCCTGGCTGAGTTCCCAGCCACAGCCAGCACCAACTTACAACCAGAGTGCTCTCTTGGACGTGCACCTTGTGAAGCCTCCACGGCTCCTGCCACAGCTGTGGAGAAGGCTTCCTTCCTCAAAGAAATGGAACAAAGAAGTATATTCTTGTCTCCAAAAACTGCAGCAGAGGGGTCTCCATGGGGACCTCTCATGTCTCAGGCCCTGTGGCAGGCAGTCTGAAATAGCTCACAGTGATTCCTAGCTCTAAGAATTCACACTTTCCCTATATATGCATGCAGGCATACTTGGTGTGACCATGTATGTGGGGGAGCTATATATGTGTGTATGTATGTGTATATATATATGTCTGTGTGTATGTGAGTAGGTAGGTAAGTGTATAATTATGCATGTGTGGGTGTGTGGGTGTCTGTGTATATGAATGTGTGTGGTGTGTGTATATGTATATGTATGTTCATGGGGATGTGCATATATATGTATATGAGTGTGTGTGTATGTGTGTGTGAGACTATATGTCTGCATGTGTGTGAGACTATATCTGTGTGTGTGTGAGCATATGTATGTGGGTATGTGTGCATATGTGTGTGTGTAGACAAGTATATGTGTGTGAGTGAATGCGTGTGCAAATGTTTATGTGTGTATGAGTGTATGTGTTTGTGAGAGTATGTGTATGGATGTGTATGAGCGTATGTGTGCACAGGTATGTATATGTGTGTATGTGTGAATGTATGAGTGCATGTGTGTTTGTGGAGATGTATGTGTGTGCACATAAGCTAGACCTAGTGAGTGACAAATAAAATGAATAAATGTTAATAAAATATGACAAAGCTGGCAGGATGTCATTTCCAAGGTCACCTAGTAAAAGACTGAGGCTATCTTGCTTTTACTGTCTCTTGCCTTCTCAGCTTGCTCATTTTGATGAAGTAAGCTGTCATGTTGGAGGGTCCCATATGGCAAGGAACTGAAACTCTCTGTTCAACAGCCTATGAGCCAGCAGCCACATGAGTGACTTTGGAAGCAGATCCCTCCCCAGTCGAGCCTTGAGATGACAGAGCCATGACTGACACCTTGGCTGTAGCCTGTACCAGACCCTGAAGCAGAGGATCCAGCTAAGTTCTGCTCAGATTCCTGACCTACAGACATTGAGATAATAGATATGATTGTTTTAAGATACAGTATTTTGGGTTAATGGGTTATATAGTAATAGATAATTAAGACAGATTTTAATATCAATGTAATGCTGAGGTAAAAAGGTGCCTGAAAATGCAGAAATGGCTGCAAAACTGGACAGTGGATGAAAGTGAATGGATTTTCAGGTGTGTGATACAGAAAGCATAAATTGCCTTGGACAGACTGTTAGCAGAAATCTCAGCTTTGGGAACGCTGCCAGTGAAGGTTCAAGAGGAAGTGAAAGGAACATTATAGGAAACTGAAAGGGGGGGATTCTCATCACATAGTGGCAAAAGGTTTAGCTACACTGCTGCTTGCAGTTATGTGGAATGCAGAACTTGGACCCAGCAAACTGTGTAGTCTAGATAAGAACTTCAAGCAAAATGGTGAAGGCATTACCTGGTTCTTCTTGCTGCTTATAGTAAAATGTGACAGTAGAAAGCTAAACTGAAGAAAGAACTGTTAAACAAGACCTGATGACACTGAAAATTCTCTGCATCTGGGCTGGGGCAGGCTGCCAGGGCCCTGTGGGAAATACACTCTCCCCGACTAGCTCATCTTTGCAAATAGCAAAAGATGCTAAAGTTAAGAATATCCAAGCAACATCAAAATTGTCTAAAAATAAAGGCAATATGTGATTGTGTAATCTTTTGTTAAAAACTCAGCATAATCATAATATCAGAGTACTATTGAGACACATGAAGGGCCCTTTTGAAAAATTGTGTACCCACAGTCCCTCTCAATTGAGTCATGGGGTCTGTAAAAGCATAAGCAAGTTGTCCCTAATCTCTCTCAGCAGAAGTTAAAAGTAGAAAAGAACTATCTCAAAGAGATAGGTAACTGTGGCTTTGAAGCCACAGTTTAATTTGTCTGATGAAGTGGGTTCCAGTGAGATTCATAGAAAACCCACAAAATGTTTAAGAAAACTACATCAGCAAAAACACTTCCAGCCTGAACTAAAAGAGACAGAGCCAGTACAAAATGAAAAGGGCAATTTGACCTCAACATCTGACTGGCAGGAAGGAGGCTGAGAGAACTGCTCAGAGGCAAACATCTTCTATCTTTCACTAAAAAGTAAGTATACTAAAAGGACAAAAGTAAGAGCCCAGAGGGTGGAGCCAAGAGCCACAAACAATGATTCCCAGGCCTTGAGAACTAATCAACACAATTCCAATGTTTGCCCAGCTGTACTTCAGAATTGCTATGGACCAGTGCCTCCTGTGTGCCTCCCCTTTCCCCTTTTTTGAACAGAAAAGATTATACCATTTATTCCATGCCTATCCCTCCACTGCATCTAGAGTGAGGCAGGGGAAGATAACTTGGGTCTTGAGTTCGTGAGAATAAAATTTTAAAGCACTGTACTTGACGATCTGTACTTATGCAACTTCATCTAAGGAGCTTTAAGAAGCTTCACTCATCCCCTGGACTTGATTTAAATGATGAGATTTTTGACTCTGAGTTGGTGCTGTAATGTAATCAGATTTTGGAGGACCTTGTAGGACGTAAATTATTAAAAGTCAGGGAACAGCCTAAGTTAGGCAGCTCCCGAAATGGTTCCCAGTGGTCTCCACCTCTTAGAGTTTGCATTCTAATGACCCTCTCTCTTTGGGGAGGGAGGAGGCTGAACCTGATGAGTAGCTTCTAATGAACTAAATACAGCAAGAGTGATGGGAGGCCACTTTGAAGATGGGGCTATGAAACACTGTGACTTTCCTCATGCTTGAGCTTGAGCATGCTCTCCTTCACATGCTCAGTTTGATGAAGCAAGCTGTCATGCTGAAGAAATCCACATGGCAAGAAGCCAAGGACCACCTCCAACCAACAGCCAATGAGGAGCCAAGGCCCTCAGTCCAGGAGGCTGCGAGGAACTGAACCTGCTTGTGAGGATGCAGTATGCAATGAACTGAATGTTCGTGTTCCCCAAAATTCACAAGTTGAAGTCCTAATGCCAACGTGATTGTCTTAGGAGGTAGAGCCTTTGGGAAGTGATTATGTCATAAGTGGGGAGTCTTTATGAATGGGATTACATGTCCTTATGAAAGAGGCCCCAGAAAGCTCTCTCATTTCTACTGTCATGAGAGGACACAGAGACAACATGGCCATCTCTGAACCAGGACGCAGGGCCTCAACAGACAGCGAATTTGCCAGCACCACGATCTTAGACCTCCAGCCTCCAGAACTGTAAGAAATAAATGTCTCTTGTTTACGTCACCACGTCTATGCTATTTTTGGTTATGGCAGCCTGAACTGACTGAGATTCAGAGCTGCCTCCATTCAAGCTCTAAAATGACTACAACAGCCCCAGCCAACACCACAGGGACCCTGAAGCAGGGGACCCAGCTCAGCCTGCTGCACCATTGTATGTGCCCAGATCCCTGACCTGCAGAGACTGGGTGGTGCTAAGTGCTGCTATTTCAAACCATTGTGCTTGGGGGTATAATTTGTTAAGTAGCAATGGGTGACTAAAACATCCCACTTTCCAGAGGAATAGGGGATTATCTGGGTACAAGTAATGACCTTGAACCAGTCTCACCTGTGACTCCCAGGAATCTACCTGGAAATGCTTATTTGAAATGAGGTTGAAGGAGTGGTCCTGATCTTCCCAGACCAGGACCAAGATAGTTCTTGTGCACACTGCTGTTTGTGGATGGAGGCTAGGGCAATGACTTCTGATTCCCCATAGCTCCCCATTGCTCCCGTGAGGACTTCCATTACCATGACACCTAGGATCTATACCTATGCCATGCCTTCCTGGTCCTTGAGAGCAATGCCACTGTCCCTAGGGACCTCAGAGTCCTTGCATGTGTCCACTAGCAGAGAGGGACCACTGCACCTGCACAATGACCCCTCAGCCAGATTGAACTCTGTAGGCTCTGGCTTTCCCTGGGCGAGTGTAGGAGAGTTAATGCCAGGGGGTCTTAATGGGGTGAGAGATGCCTGGCAGGGAATTTCCTCCCTCCCCTGCCCCACTGCCAGGCTGTTCTGAAGCCCAGTTGCTCTCTCGGCCCATCTGAAATGCCCCACAAGAAGCAGCAGATGGCCATGTGATGGTGAAGCTGTGGCCATGTGGCCGCTTGTCCTCCCAGGACACCCCACCGCACCGCTGCCCCTCGCCCTGCTTCCCTGGGCTTGGACTCTCCACAGTCACCACAGGACACTTTGCCTCAGGCTCTGTTTTCCAGATGAAGACAACACTTCAAAAAAGCCAGATGAGTCTCTAGGCCAGGCCAGGCTGGTGGATGACGGCACCAACTGTGATCCAGCAGCAAGAGCGGCCACCAGAGTTTCTCCCCCTGCATGAAGCTCCCGAAATGCCCCAGCAGGAGTAAAGGCTCTGCATTCCCTAGACAGGGTGGAGCAAAGAGGCTTTTCTCAGTGCTCAGTGTGAGTCCCCAGCAACCAGCAAAGAAGGGATGGCCATGTGGCCAGGACTGACAGAGGAGACCCAATGCCCAGAGCCATCAGGGAACCTTTGAGTTCTGCCAACAGCTGACTGCTCGCCTTCTATAAGGCATGGAGCTGTGCTTCTGTCCCACATGTGCTCCAACAGTAGCTCTTGGTGGGGCAGTGAAGAGGGAGCCTGGGGACTTTGTGACACTGTTTTTCACTGTAAGCTTCCTTAAATGAACAACACTGCCATGAGCCAGCATTAATTGAACCAGCATGCAAGTGTTCTAAGTGGCTGCCTCTATGTGTATGTGTTTTATAGAGATATGTAGGTGTGCATGTGTGTGCATATATATGTGTACATGTGTACTTGCATATCATGTGTACATGTGCATTCTGTGGCATGCTTGTGCATATGGATATGAGTGTATCTGCACTGTGTGCATGTATGTGTATGTGTGTGCAGTATATGTGCATGCATGTATATGTGTGGGTATGCACATAGGTGTGTGTGGATGTAGCTGAATGCATGTATATATGAGGGTGTGTGAATGGGTGTGCAGGTGCATGTATGTATGTGGGGGCGTGCATGTGTGTGGGTGTGTAGCATGTGTGGATTTGCATACATATGTGTATGTGGGGGTCTGTGTGAATATACATGTGTGTGTGCATAGGGGTCATGCACATGGGCATGTGGTGAGTGGCGTGTGTGCACATGCAGGTGTGTATGTGTGTGTGTGTACACAAGTACTTGTCTAGTCCTCCCCAGCATGCTGAGCCATCTCTCAGGGCTAGTCAGCTCTGCTGGGCCACATGTTCTGCACTGAATCCTCACAAACAGTGCTCCCGATTTACACATGAGAAATCCAAGGCACAAGGAGGTAAAGTCCCTCATCCAGGTCATGGGGACAGCTACACAGCTTGTGTGGTGATGCAGACCTGTGTTGAGATCCCTGGCCTGCTTCAGCCAGGCCAAATGGCTCACATTGCCTCTGCCCTCCTCTGTAACGTGAAGACAAACTGCTCACCTGCTGGACCTGTGGGGAATCTGACAGCTCTCATGTGGGGAGAAGCCTGCCTGGTGTCTGAGACAGCAAGTACCCCAGGAAAGGAAGACTCCACTTTCTCCTCCTTCACTCACAGGCACGTCCTCCACACCTGCTCTGTGCCCAGCACCATGCTGGTGCCATAAATCCGGCTCCTGGAAGCAGAGCTCAAGCACGGACTCGTGTGATTTCTAAAGGGTTTGCTTCTGGGTAGCCCAAATGGAGGGAGAGGTGCGGGGCAGGGAAGGGGAAGAGGCCAGGGTGCAAGTTCAGGAAGAGCCCCCAGCCCCTACCTGATCCCACCTGCAGCATCTATCGACAATGAATGTTTAAGCTGTGACACACTTGGTTAAGTTGCCTTGAACTGTCTGTGGTGCTCACTGCAGAAGCCCTAGCAGGTAAAGACAACCCCAGGCCCCCAGAGCAGAGGCAAAGCAAGGCCTCTCACCCTCCCCCGCCCCGGACTTCCCTGACCCGGCACTCCATCTCTCCAGGAAGGAGTGTGGGGAAACAGCTCTGTCCACACTGGAGACAACCTGCTTCCAGAAGTTCAATACTTTTACCCTTGATTTTTCAGCCTGGAGCATTTTATGGGAAATACAATCCACATGGCATTGAGTCACTGGGCCTGAGCTCAGCATAAGTTGTTTTGTAAGAAATGTTTTCTATCCACCAGAGGCCTCTTTTCTTAGAAACAGGAAGTCATTTTTAGCCAAGAGTAAACAAGCTTGGTACTAAGCAGGTTAGTTTTTCACACAAAGCTCCTGACGGCATTTGTGGACGTCTTAGTCACAGGTTGGATTTCCTTTTCGGACTCTTTTCTGTTGACTCTTGATTGTTGAAATAAGATGAGATCGCACTGGACCTACTGCCCATGAGACCCCCACCAAGCCAACATGCAGACGTGGCATGCATGGCCCAGGGCAGCAGCAGAGACCACGTGACCTCAGCAGGCCCAGTAACACTAACAGCTACCGCTGATGGGGGTACCAGTACTTGGTGGCAGCATGCTGTAATGGTAAAGAAAATGAGCTGTAGAATTCTGAGCACATCACTCAACCTCTCTAAAGGACACGATCCATGTCTATAAAGAAATGCTGACACCCAAGGGACAAGCTTGTAAGAATTCAAAAAACCAGTGCCAATGTGCCCACCCATCTCAGTGCAATGCCTGGCGTAGCGCACATGCTTGCTAAAGTAATGTCGCTACTGGGGGTCACAGGAGATTCACCAACAGAGAGAACAGGGGTGGGAAGGGGGCTCTTTCACATTTGTTTTAATCCCTAGAATCCAGTGCTGATTCTGGCATGTGGCAGGAATGTCATTTGCTACGTATTGAATGAAAAGAATGAATGAGGACACAGAAGCAGTCTGCCCCTAAATATTTAACAGCAATCCCGGCTACTTATCTTCCTTTTCCAAACGTATTGCCTCTCCAGCTAAGACAGCAGAAGAGATGATTTAGTGACGGTTGTTAACACTTGGCCACAGGGGAGCACAGAAATAGTCCAGAATGTCACAGGTCTAGGGCAAAGGACCAACAGGGACAGTTTTGGTCATGAGCAAGGTGTGTCTCAGAGGTGGTGTCGGTGATCGGATGGTGATGAAGTTCCAGATGCACTGAGACAAGTCTAGACAGTAGCATGCAGTCCAGCAATCTGTACCAGCATCCCCAGCCTCTGGCATTCATGTTTCTGCTCCTGTGGCCTCCACGGGCGCAACGAGCTAGCAGTGTACTTAGACCTCTGTCTCATCCTTCTTTTGTGTTTCAGCCTGTGCGTTCGCTTCTTCCTCCACTTGGCTCTGACGGGGCAGAGGTTTCCCAGAAGATGGCACTAAGGCCGAGAGACATATTGATTTGATATTGATCAGTTAGAGTTTATCTCCCTGTCAAAACACAACAGGAAAGTTTTGCTAGTTTTTTTTTTTTTTTTCCAGCTTAGTGTGGATGTTCCAGGTGCTAGAACCCAACTGTGGGTTATTCAGACAAAGCCCTTGCTTCCAATCCACTGGAGTGGGCAAAAAATAAAAATGGAAAAGAAATGGAAGCAATGACCTTAGGTGAGTCTGAAGCAGCAGGCTGCATTTTCCAGAGACAGCTAAAAACATCCAGCATCCCACTGTGTCTTCCGTAGTATGGCCTTGCCAGTCCTTGTCAAGCGCCTCATCTCTCCTACTTGAATCTGGGGCAACCTCTGGGACTTTGTCAACCAAGTACAAGTTCTATCTCTTTCAAGCCCAGGCTATTAGCGGCCTTGCAGCTCCTTGCCAACTCTTGGGACCTGGTCGTTGGGATGCTCCCTCTTGGGACCCAGCCACCACACTGGGAGAGGCTGAGTAGAGAGGGCTCATGTGGACACTCCTGAGATCCCAGGCCGAGAGGACAGCTGAAAGCCAACATCTCTGGCTAGACACATAGATGAAGGCACCATGCTGGACATCTGCTCAGCAGAGGCTTCAAAGACTCCAGGCCTGGCCACTGTCTGATTGGATCCGAAGCCTCACCACTGTGAGGATGGTGTGGCCAAGCCCGATCTACCCACAGCACCATGGGAGAGAATAACAAACTGCTGTTCTAAGCCACTGAGCTTTGAGGTGCTTTTAAATGCAGCCATGGTCAGCCAGAACAGTGAAGAGGGTGTCAACAGGACAAAGAGTCAGTGAGAGGACAGGACTGCAGGAGGAGTGGGAGGAGGGGAGGTCTCTAAAGAGGCACTGTGTAGTCGAAATGCAGGTGACCAGGAGCCGGGCATGCAAAGGTCAGAAGAGCGCAGGAGCAGTGTGGCAAAGCTGCTCAGGTGGCATGAGCTGGCCTGGGGTCGGGGGGCAGCTGGGGAGACAGTGTACAGGACAGAAGGGGCCAGGGTAGCTGGTCATGTGGACAGGGGCGGGGAGTTCACAGGAAGGTATTAGAAGCAGTGTCGAGCCTGCAAAAAGGCTTTAAGCAGGAGGCCCTGTGGCCTGATGCGCACAGCGAGAATGGATTAGGCCTGGAGGGGAAGGAAGGAGGTGGGAGCTGGGAGGCCACCCACACGCAGAGTGGGGAAACGGCAGTGGCACTTCATCTCCTTAGTGACCAATGTCGCTGAACTGGCTGCTCAGGGGCTCATCTCGGTGACAGAGCTCTGGACAGGCCCCCATACGGTTCCCCAAGCGGGGCTGACGCCCCCAGACAGTGTGTGCCAGCCTATGACAACTGCTTCCCTGGGAGGAAGGACAGAGTTATGTTCCTCAATGAGCACCCAGCAATGATGTACTGGGTCATTTTAAGGGAACCTGAGTGGCTCACTGGTGAGGCTCTTCCGTGGAGGGGAGCAAAGCGCAAAGGCTTCCAGATGGTGCAGCAGAGCTCGTGCTGGTGGCCTGACCACTGAACACTGCTAGCACTGCCTTCAAACTCGCAGTCGCTTCAATAAAATGCCAGGGAGAACTCTTTCTAGAACAGTGGCTTTCAAACTTCACTCCGGCCCCAGGAAGAGATGCATGTTGCCTGTCAGCCAGCACCTCCAGACACGGCCGCCTGCCAAGCACAGAAGGCTCGCGTCACAGGCTTCCCAGGGGCAGAATGCACTGGTGTTTCCTCTGCTCTGCTCTCCCACACATTACAAAAACAAAAACAAAAACACTGGTCACTTCCCACTTGCGGCTCTGAACCAAAAGTTTAAAAACACTGCTCCTGAAGCCCCCAGTGATAAGAAGGATGGAAGATCCGGCTTTCAGAGGGGCACCTGACCCACCCACCGGCCCTCACCTCCCTCCATGCCTGTGCCTCACCATCAGGCAGGACAAGCACCCCCTTGTTTGGGCCCTGGGAAGAATAAGAAGATGGACACGTTTTCCTCCAGTGATCAAGTGTTAGTGTGCACTAACCTGAATTGGAGAAGCAGAAGCGTGAGACTTTCAGAGACCAGCCCCAGTCCTCAGTCCTCCATCACAAAACTGGTACCAGGTAGAACCCCCAAAACTATCAACACCCCTCCCAGTTCTGCCCTCCATGATTCAACCCTTCCCTGGGGAAGTCTGACATATGAAAATGAACATTTCACTCCACACAATCCAGATGCAAATACAAGGGGGCACTGAACACACATTTTCAATGTTGCAACCAGGGATAAATTTGTCGACAGAAACTACCCGTGGCCTAGATGTATAGGCAGTGCTTTCCCTGGGATCTTCCCTGAGGACCATTAAGCAAATCCATGTCCGCAGAATGCTTTTCAAATCTTCTCCAAGATGTAATGTTCTGTTGCTCCTCAGATGACTTTTTAAAAAATTTTAAAACAATGCAATCTCTTACAACCAAAGCTTATATAAGAATGATTTTTTAATTTCAAAAATAATCAGTTTATATCTCTGAAAACTTTATTTCATTTTACAAAGAAGGAAAAATGTTTTTAGCAACACAACACACATATATATGTTAAATTTTTCAAATGCTTCCTTCCCAATTGATTGGCTTACATATTTTTATTTACACAACTAACCTACTTTCACAATTAATAACATGAAAGTGTTTTCCATTCACTAAAGGCTATAGGCATTGATTTCACTAAATTTGCAGTAGACTTCAAAGAAAGACGAACCTGGCTGGGCACCGTGGCTCAAGCCTATAATCCCAGCACTTTGGGAGGCTGAGATGTGTGGATCACGAGGTCAGCAGATCGAGACCAGCCTGGCCAACATGGTGAAACCCCGTCTCGACTAAAGACACAAAAATTAGCTGGCGTAGTGGTGGGTGCCTGTAATTCTGGCTACTCGGAGGCTGAGGCAGGAGAATCGCTTGAACCTGGGAGGTAGAGATTGCTGTGAGCGGAGATTGCGCCACTGTACTCCAGCCTGGTGACAGAGTGAGACTCTGTCTCAAAAAAAAAAAAAAAAAGAAAGAAAGAAAGACAAACCCAGAGAATTAAGACATTTTCGATTACAGGAAATCTGTCCTGAAAACCATACTATATACACTGAGCTCAGCTCCCTTCCCACGTAAGGACAAAATGAAGAACACTGTTGAATGAATTTTTCCAACTTATTTAAGTTGGAAAAATTCATTCAATAGTTCTTCGAATGTTGAGGGCATTTGAATTTGTTTTCAAAGTTTTGCTTTACACAAAAAGGGGCATCACTGAGGACTAAACGCTTACTGTTTTTCTTCTTTTGCCCAAATTCCTACCTAAGGGGCCTGGAGAGTCACACTCTACAAACCATCCATCTCATTAGAGGGATTTTATTTTTAACCCTACATAACGTGGTGGCTTACTTTCCAACCTGACTCTGGCGTAATATCATATAACAAGGAAGGAAATCAAAATATTTTAACCCCAAATATATTTGCTTGCCATATCTTGAAATTGCCCTACAAAGTCATTTCTTGTGGGGGAAAACCTACGTTCTATAGAGAATGCCCTTTTCCTTTTCCAGACCTTTTTTCCTGGTCCAAGAGAGTCAACTAAGAGTCTGGCACCTTTTTAAGTCTGATAAGAAACATTCACAATCTATTCTCTCTGAAGCCTGCTACCTGGAGGCTTCATCTGCATAACGAGAACCTTGGTCTCCACAACCACTTATCTTAACCCCGACAATTCCTTTCTATTGATTCCAGGTCTTCAAACTCTTTCAACCAATTGCCAATTAGAAAATTTTTAAATCTACCTATAACTGGAAAGGTTCCCCACTTCCCCCAACCCCTTCGAGTTGTCTAGCCTTTCTAGACCAAACCAATGTACATCTCAAATGAATCTGATTGATGTCTCATGTCTCCCAAAAGTGTGTAAAACCAAGCTGTGCCACTACCACCTTGGGCACAAGTTCTCAGGATCTCCTGAGGGCTGTGTCGCAGGCCATACTCACTCATATTTGGCTCAGAATAAATCTCTTCAAATATTTTACAGAGTTTGACTGTTTTCCTCAATATCATTTTGCACAAGTCTCTCTAGAGGTAACTAGGTGTCCAATTGCATGTGTTACCTTGATGGAGAAGGCCAAATGGCCCTTCTCAGATGGTGCATCATTCTAAACTCCCATTTTAAATATTAGTGGATAGTGACCAGTGTTTCTGTTTAAACTATTTATACTAAGCAATATATTGCAATGCCTATTTCCCCACACTAGTGTTACCACATTTTTTTTTTAATTTCTGGAATTCTGCAAAGTTTGATTTTTTGTTAGTCTTTTTTTAAACTTTTTATTGATGTATATTCTACATAGTGAGGCGTGCACAATGTGAGCCCATTTACAGAATGTTCTCGATTCCTTCCAGACACTGCTTCCCCCGGTCACAGGGTGGACGTGTGCTCAGCTTCAGTGGATACCACCAAACAGCTCCAAGCTGGGCTGCACCAGTGCGTACCCCCCACCAGCAGTGGATGGGAATTGGTTGCTGACATCCTTCCCAACACTGGCCCTTGTCAATTTTAGGGTTTTTGTCACTTGGTCAATTTTGTGGCTGTATGTGATGGTATCACCTTGTAATTTTCCTCGATGACTAATGAAGCTGAACACCTCTTTTCGCTCATGGTGATTTGGATTTCCTTTTCTGGTTGGGCAGTTCCAAGGCTTCCCATTGATTTTTTTTTTTTTTATGTCTTGTCATATTGATTTGTAAGAGCTCTTTATATATTTTGAATATGAGTTCTTTGTCAGATTTTTTTTTTAGAATGAAAGAGAGAAAGAAAGAGGAAGAGATTTTAGAAAAAGAGAGAAAAGGAGAAAGAAAGAAACAGCAAAAGAAAGAAAAAAGAATGAAAGAGAGAAAGAGGAAGAGATTTTAGAAAAGGAGGAAGAAAGAAACAGCAAAAGAAAGAAAAAGAATGGAACTTTGTCAGATTTATGTATTATAAATATCTCCTTCCATTCTAAGGTTGCCTTTTAAATCTCATAATGTTATCCTCAGAGGAACAGAAATGCTCAATCTTAATAGAGTTCTACTTAGCAAAATTGCCCCTTTCTGCATGTTTTGTGTCCTGTTTAAGAACTGTTTCCCCGCTCCAAGATTATTAAAATATTCAGCTTTTTAAAGCCTCATTGTTTGTGCCTTTTGCATTTAGAACTGAGATTCATTCTGAATTTGAAAGGAGATGGGAGTCAGATGAAATGTTTTCTATCTGGATAGAAATTTTATTCATCATTTATTGAGAGAAGAAATGTTCCCTCTGTACTACAGTATCTTTTTTTGTGTAAATCAAGCATCCATACAAAATAACCATACATAACTATTCCTAGACCCTATATTTTGTGAACTAAAAATACAATTCTAAACCCCTGAATGACTGAACAAACTCCCTCTTGGCCAAGGAGACCCCAGAAAAACCATAAAAACAAAGTTCCATGATGGGACAGGAGATCAGACACCCCTCATTAAATTATCTTCCTTTTGGGGTTTAGACACAATAACTGACCAGCACTAATGCTAAACTAGAGATCATAAGACTCACAAAACAGACTCTTTGTGGCAATAAAATACCAAATTACAAACAGAACCTAAGGCCATGCCAGACAAGGTTAAGTCACACACCCCCTCCACTTACAGAGTGAACTGTGTTGTAACTGCCACAAGCTTTTCCTCTTTCTCTAGCAGCTAAACAAACAAACTCCGACCTTGAGATAAGCAATATTAAAGCAATTACAACTCATCCAGCTCACGGACGCTGACTAACGGGACGCTGACCGACTGCCTGTTCCTCCAGCCACAGCTCCAGCACTGGCTCTGGCTGGTTTGCACTTGAATCGCTTCGTGTCCCGAAAAGACCTTTTGACATATAGGGCCTGATTGTAATCCATTTAAATGTTCAGTCTCCACCCCAAGGTAGACATGAGTCGTATGTTGTGAGCATGTTGGTCCAGCACACATGCATCAGGACCGCCTTCATGAATACTCCTAGCTCCTCCTATAATCTGTTGAATTTGCCTGTTTATGCAACCCACTGAGCACAAAGCTCCTGCCCTACTCCCTCCTTTGGAGTGTCTGTCTCTGGCCTTGGCCAAAGGCAAGCTTCCCCGGCCTAAGGGATGGCCACCTTGACGGCTGTAACCCTTTACAAGAGATAAAGTCTCCTTTTCCAAATGTATAGATTGTGTCATTTTTAAGTTAACAGTGTCTTCTGTAACACTGAGCTGTCTACTCATGTGTAAACACCACTGTCTTAATTCCTCTAGCTTTCTAACAGATCTTTCCTTCGGATAGAGTGAGTTGTCAGTTTTATTCTTCTTCCACAAGGAGTTTGGGCCTTTGGATTTCCTACATTTTAGGATCAGTTTGTCAATCTTCACCACCAACAAAAAACCCTGCTCTTAGCTGGGAGTGGTGACATGTGCTTGTGATCCCAGCTACTTGGGAGGCTGAGGCAGGATAATTACTTGAATCCAGGAGGCCGAGATTGCAGTCAGCCGAGATTATGCCACTGCACTCCAGTCAGGGTCAGAGACTAAGACTCTGTCTCAAAAAAAAAAAAAAACCTGCTTTTTAAAAATTTCAGTATAGCTCTTACATATCTCATGTGCTTAAAAGCTGTTTGTATTCCCTTGTCTGAGAACTTTTATTAATATATTTTAATCATTTTGGACTACTGGTCTTTTTGTTATTGATTTGTAGGAGTTCTTTATAAATTAAGAAAATTAGCTCCTTGTCTATGATATGAGTTGCAAATATTTTCCCACATTTCCATTTGTCGTTAGACTTGGATTCTGTTCTGCATTGCCCACATTATTCTATTTTTATATGTGTCAATCTTTTCCAGGTTTTTGTGTCTTTCTTAGAAAGGCCTTCCTCTCTCCAAAGTTATCATTACAACTGTTTAAAAACATGCATTCGTACTGAGAAGAGAACAGCCGTTTTAGCAGAATGATGGAATGTGTGAATATTCCTTCTGTTATGTATTTCATTTAGTATTGCTATCACATATCGGGATACTATTTTGAAATAAATGCCATGGCCAAAGCATGGTATTGGTGCTTCTGAAATATTCTAGAACCACATTGCTAACTATGGCATAGATCCCCCATGCCTTGATGATGACTAGGCCTGAAGACCCTTCACCTACACAGGCCACTCATGGTATTAACAACAGATAATCATTATTATACCTTTTCATAAATTTGACAGAGTAAGGGATTTGAACCCCTGTGGGTTCAGCCTACCAGCAGTTCACATTCTACTTCCCCTCCTAGCGGAGAACAGGGTATAAATTATGTTGTAATTTTGTGTTCTTTCTTATAGCAGGCCCCCCAGCATCAGGCCCACAAAACCTGGACTTACTACAATGTCTATCCAGGAAGCACCATATAGCACCTTGCACTGATACCATGCTTTTAGAAGAGTCCAGCTGCTGGACGCAACCTGGAGAGGGACCTTGGATAAGATAAGGCTAGAGTGGAAAAGGAACAAGAGGGAGTAAGAGTTTGGAACGGGATAGTTCTGGAGGCAATTAGGTAATAACTTACCTGACGACAACTTGAACCCAAAGCACTGTCTTTCAGAAGTCTACCAGGTCAGCCCAAATCCAAAATCATTCCTGTAGCAGGCAGCAGAATCAGGGAAGGGAAATTAGCAGAAAACAGGGCCAATTCTAGCTCAACACGTGGACCAGCTTTATCTGAGTAGTCACCCTGGGAGAAGCCCTTACTGGCCTCCACTGCCTAGGGGGCTAGCTGGACCTCCAAATGGCTTTTGCAGATGGGGATGGCCTTAGCCACAAGGCATCAGCAGCCAGGTCTGGACGCCCCCACACGGAGCAGCCCTGAGCTCACCCACACCTGGCAATGGGCAGCCAGACTACCCTGACACTGAGATCCAAGCTCCCCTATCCACCCCGAGCCCCACATGGCCCCTCATGCCCATCAGGGACTCTCCCAACCTTTGTGCAGCAACATTCTTAGGGTTTTTCCAAGAAAGGCTCCTTCAGCCTTGCCTGGGGAAATTACAGAGCAGTGGGCGGGAGGTGGAGAGGAGGTCACCTCCAAACAGCTTTGCATTTTCAGCCACAAGCCTCTCACCGCTTCCTGCCTTTCTCAGCATTACAGAAAATGCCTCTCTGATTTCAGCCGTGGCCCCAACAGTAACTCTAAAGGCAAGACACCGGACAAGTAACTGCAGCACTCTTAGAGGTGTGCACCCCATTTACAAATTCCTATTTTAGAAGAATTTGCATGTGAATGAGTTTCTGGGCATAGACAAATCAACCCTAAAATATTTGAGGACCATTAGCTCAGGGCTCCAAGCTACGAGGCTGATAGAAATACTCAGCACCTCCACCCCTTGGGGTTCCTAATACAGCTCAAGAATTCCAGGCCTTTCCTCTTCCCTTTCAAATGATGTGAAAAGCCTCACAACACTGGAGAGACTCCCTAAGGCTAGCAAATGTGGATGTCAGTGTAAACTGCAGTAGTTAAGTTTATCTTGTATCATCAGCAAGACTGGTTTCTAAAGGTCACTTTTCTGACAAAGGAGTTGAGTCCTTGTTTTCTAACCAGAGACATTCGATGAATTCTTTTTCAAGTTCTCCTGCCCATTTAACATGCTAAGGCTACAGAATAATTGTGCCGTATTGTAAATTGTGATGTAGGGGCAAAAAGCGGGATTATTTCTGGATCAAGGGATTGTTGCAGTCTCACTGTCGATGAAGAGTCGCCAGGTGGATCACCACACACTCCCAACCCTGTATCTTCTTTTTTTTTTATTTTATTATTTTTTAATTTTATTTTATATTTTTGAGACAGGGTCTTGCTCTGTCGCCCAGGCTGGAATGCAGTGGCATGATCTCAGCTCACTGCAACCTCCTCCTCTCAGGTTCAAACGATTCTCATATCTCAGCCTCCCCAATAGCTGGGATTCCAAGCACATGCTACCATGCCTGGCCAATTTTTGTATCTTAGTAGAGAAGGGGTTTCGCCATGTTGCCCAGGCTGGTCTTGAACTTTTGAGCTCAAGTGATCCTCAGCCTCCAAAGTGCTGAGATTACAAGCATGAGCCATTGTGCCCGGCCCCTGTATTTTGTTTTTTTAAAACACAAGAAAGAGCTAGAGGTGGACACTCAGACCTTCCATGGCAATTCTCCTGGCCTCATGTGTGTAAATTACCAGACAGAACTCTCTGGAGACGCATGCGGGCACACCAGGGCCCTTCCAGTTAATAAAGAAAGCCGAAAATAAGACATGTGAACAAACACACTAGAGAGAACAGTGCGACGTGAAGACACCTGGGCTCCAACTGAGGAAGGTGATGTATGTCCGTGGGAGGACAGAGCAGAGCAGTGGCTGAATGTCCCCTGGAAAGAGCTGTGGAGTAGGTGAGGCTGGAGTGGGATGGGAGAAGGGGAGTGAGGGTTGAGGGTTTGGAAATGGTCAGCCCTGGAGGGAACTGGGTAACAAGACGACCTGAATCCAAAGCACTGAATGTGCCAGAGAAGGAGGAAGACTGGGCCGGGCTCAGTGGCTCATGCCTGTAATCCCAACACTTTAGGTGGCTGAGGCGGGTGGATCACGAGGTCAGGAGTTCGAGACCAGCCTGACCAACATGGTGAAACTTCGTCTCTACTAAAAATACAAAAATTTACTGGGCATGGTGGTGTGCACCTATAATTCCAGCTACTCAGGAGGCTGAGGCAGGAGAATTGCTTGAACCTGGGAGGTAGAGGTTGTGGTGAGCCAAGATTGTGCCACTGCACTCCAGCCTGGGCAACAGAGCGAGACTCCATCTCAAAAAAAAAAAAAGAAATGAAAGAGGAAGATTGAGTGAATTCAAAGCAGTCAAAGTGAGCACATCAAAACAAAAAGAGGTAACTGAACAGCTCGAGTCCCAGCAGCCAAGAGCCACCGTCCTACTGGGACTGGATTGCCCCTGACAGAGGAGAGTATGGACTTGGAACTATGACCCATGGCTTCCGTCAAGAATGAGCGTCTGAAGCAAATGTTGCTTCTAAGGCAGATGGTAGCCATTAAGTGGTGACATGCTCTGTGTTAGGAGAGCCTGGTGGGCAGGCCTGAGAAATTCAAGCTGATAAATCACCAGGCAGATGTTCTAAGAATCCAGGGCCTGTTGCTGGAAAGAGTTGGAAATCTCTCGTAAGACCTACATGCAAATGTTGACCTCCTGTTTTACCGAACTGGAAAAAGTGCCTTGCTCCCATAAATGCTTTAGCGGGGAGCATCACTGTCCTTTTCCATTCAGCCAATCATGAGTTCACAACACATTGATGTTTTTGCCAATCACTGCTGAAGCCATGCACACATATGGCCCCTAGCAGTACAGAGTTTGCCATTAAGAGATGGAAATCAGTGCCAATGGAAGTTAGGAAGCAAGGAGGGAATTTCCCTATTCCAAATTACATCCAAGATCACAAAGTTGGCTTTTGTCTCAATCAGGAGGAGCATCCATGGAGACTAGAACCCTGCTCCTGGAAGTGTGACCTGTAGTCCAGCAGCCTCTCCTAGGAGCAGGGTAGCAAGCCAAACCCTCAGGCCCCGCCCCAGACCTGCTGCGTCAGAGCTCTCACACCCACAAGCTCCCCAAAAGGCTATAGCATCCCATTTAATCCTGAATATAATCTACCCAGAGTGATACCCAGGCTCCTCCTGCGTGGGAAGAGAGCAGGAATCAAATAGAAGGTTATAATCCTGATCCGGACCCCTCCTGAGGTCCCTGATAGCATGGCATGAACAGCCCAGCCTGGCCCGTCCCCAGGAGCCTCCACGGAGCCTCTGAGCTGGGCAGCCACTGACCAAGGCTGCGTCCATCAACTGTTCCAGGGCTCTTCCTAACCATGAGCTCAGTTAAAAACCCTGAAGTCAAGAGAGATGCCCTGGGCTGAGGTCCTTGGACTGCCATGAGCTCTCTCTGTCCACACCTGCCCACTGCCCTCTCCTCACTGTGCAGGCTGACAGCTGCCCAGGCTCACCCGCATCTGAGTCAGTCATGGGCTTGGATGGTACTGGGGACGCTTGCTGCAGTTCCGTGTTCCAGTCCTGCCTTTGCCATGGGGAAATACAGCAATTGCTAATGTAAAATGTTGGCTCGTCTGGGCTGTGGAGGGAAGGTGGTCGCAGGCAGCTGCGCGGGTTTCTCTTGTGTGTGCAGTGCCATTGCTGCCTGTGCTCTGGGCATAGAGGAGAGAAGGTGCTCATCAGTCATTCCATGGTGACCCGCAGCAGCAGGCACAGCTAACGCCCCACCCTTAGCGTACAGAACATGGCTCCTGATGCCCTGTGGAATTTGATGAAGGCACCTTAAAATAAAATGTGTCATCTCAAAAGAATTTTCTCCAAATTTGGGACCGTAGGCCCTGGCTCTCAATCTCCAAAGATTCTGAGGATTCAGACAAGCCTCTGATTTTCTTCCCTTTCCTAAATAATAGAATCCAGATTGGCATAACCCCTTAAACCAGCCATGATTTTTTTATTAGAGTTTTAAAATACACTCAATTATTCTAAAAAGTGACAAATATAAAAACTTTTAAGTCTTCGAAGTCCAATTAAGCTTCAGTCACCTGACTGTTTAGAATGTGAGCCATCAGTGTGCATGGCAAGGTGAGAATCTATTACAGCTTCTCGTGCCTGCATTCTGGAAACGCAGCTACGCTAAGCTAACACTGCAGAGGGCTTCCGCATGGGCATGGACTCAGGTCCCGAATGCTGCAATCCACGAAGATCTGTGCCACGTGCATGACAGACCATGACAAGCTTGATTAGGGTGGGTCTGCGGGTACCAGGTTCCTTCTTTATAGTCTCCCCAAAGTCACCACTCCTGTAAATGAGTTTAGGGAAACCTGGGAGCTGTGACCACACTTAATAAGACCAACAAGACTGCTAGCCCTGACATGGCAGAAACACTTCTCAGAGCATATGGGTCAGTAAGCACGGTAGCCACTATTTATCAGACGCTTAGAGCAGGTCAGTCATTGTTCCGGGCTGTCATTGACAGAAGTCATTTTCAAAGCATCACCCAGGAACAGGTAAAAATACAAACTTCACACCCCATCCCAGACCTGCTGAATCAGGCTCTCCTGAGCTGAGACCCAGCAATCTGAGTTTTAAGAAACCTCTGAATGATTGCGGTTCTTGCTAAAGCTTAAGGACCACCAGCCTTCATCATCCCATTTCTGTGATCCAAGTGTGATTTATTGCCAAGCACAGATAATTGAGAGATCTGAAAAGTCAAAAAGCTCAGTGCAACTGTATCAGTCAGGGATTTCCAGAGGAAAATAACCAGCAGAGTGTGTATAGAGAGAGAAAGCCTAGGGGACTTTGTTCACATGATTACAGAGACTGGCGAGTCCAAACTCTGGATAGTGAGCCACGGGCTGGAGCCCCAGGAGAGCTGACACTGCAGGCACCCGAAGGCTGTCTCCCAATGGTGCAGAGAAGTCCAAAGGCAACTCTCTCCTCCCAGACAAGACCAGCCTTTTGTTATACTCAGGTCTTCAATGAACTGATGAGGCCCACCCATATTATGGAGGACAATCTGCTTTCCTCACAGTTCACTGATTTAAAGTTACCTTCACAGAAATACCCAGGAGAGTGTTTGACCAAATACATGGGCACCCCATGGCCCAGCCAAGTTGGCACATACAATCCACCATCACACAGGTCCACACATCTGACCTGTGGGGAAGCCAGGATGGCAAGCCAGGCTTGGTAGGCTAGCAGCTGCTGCCAGTGACACCACCAGCTCATCCAAGCTGGCCTTTCCTGTCCAGGTCACTGTAATGGTGAAGAAGGCCCTGTGGAAAGGGCCCAAGCTTTGCCCACAGTAGAACCTGGACTTCAGCCCTCTCTGCCACATGCCGTCAGTATGATCAAGCATACTGGCTGTTCTCTGAGCATCAGTCTTTCCCACTGTAAAATGGGCCTGCACCCTCCGCAGCTAGAGGAAGGGGAGAAGTCAGCATCTTTCATCAGCACCCAGGAAGTGGAGATGAGCTCCCTCCCTCCCAGTTTTCTGCACTGAATGCTCCCTTTGCACAGGAGCAGCTGGTAGGCTAGAGAAATGACTGCCTTGCTGACACCACTCAGGAGGGTGTAGGCATTGCCCACCTAAGTGAGATGCAAATTTCACGAGGGGCGTTGTGGGGTGGCCAGGCTTTCCAGATTTTAAAATATAGCCACTTTATCAGGTCTTCTTTTAGTAGAACCTAGACCTGGAGACAATCTAAAGGTAAGGCGCTTGCCTCAGGGTTACAGCCTGTCAAGGTCCCGGGTGTTTAAAGGTGACAGAGACTGTAGGTCACAAAGGATCAAAATAGTACTGAAGGTCCAAATGGAACTAAAACCTGAGGAATTCTTTTTTAAGTCAATTAAGTTTTGATTAATCTAATTTTTCAGTGCCGAGTTGCAGTTATAGTCATAAATTCAAATTAGCTTCAGCCAGGTCAAAATACTTGCAGACAATTTAACAACTAGTAGAGATTTGAGAAACTACAGCTTTACCCTCAGGGGCAAGACATTCATAACACAGTCCTGCTATCCAGCCCAGGAGCCCAAACCCACTATAGCCGAGAACAAAAGGGATCAGGACTCTGAGCCACTCTGAATTGCTTCTCATTTGCATAAATTTGCATATCACCTTCCAGCAGCTCCCACCCCAGCTCAATCAAAGGAACCATGGAGTGCCGCATTCTTAAAATTAAGCTGCAGGCTGTGTCTCTGGCATGACATGTCTGCAGATTTTCAGGTTGATTACATTGATCACATCACAGTTTAGCAAAGTGGACACAGAAGGAGACAATACCTTTGATGGGAGCTGCAGGCCTTCCAGGACTGTTCTGCAGCAGGGAGCAGCTGCCGGCCGGGTGGGCTTCAGCCCCTTCAGGGCAGAGCTGGCTCCACAGCCGGCCCCTGAGCCTACCCTTTGGGGTCTCCACCCCCTCCCATGTCCCCCTCCTCGTACTGGAATGGGTCATGTCATTGGCTGCAGAGCCTGGGGATTTACATAAGAACACCTTATTTCAAAGCTGCCATTTACCCTACCATCTCAGAGACACTTAGCAAAATCTAGCTTTCCTAAAAATGGATGCTCCATATTAGATGGCATATATTAGCCCTCATTAAGCCTCTTACTGAGAAAGCCCGTAAACCTTTTGATACAAGTTCCACCTATCCAACTTCCCTTTCACTGTTCAAGCCTGAGCCAATAGACTCGAAATCATCCTTCCTATTCCTGGTCTCTGCAGCTCTCAGATGCCCCGGTGTGAGGGCGGGGACACACCGAGAGTGCCGTAAGGGCAGAGAGAGCATACTAGAGCTTCTCTATTTTTTTAATCTCTTACATGGAGGAGAGGTGTGTTCAAACAAGGTTTACTGAGAGAGTACATGATCCAATGTAGACAAACTAGGGAGCCTGTGCAAGAGGTGGCACCTCGGTGCCTCAGCCTCCACATCTGCTGCCTCGGGCAGAACCTTCCAGCCATGGCTGCTTAGCACTGCCGACTGTCCACAGTACATTTCCATTGCTCATCTTCATCAAGTTTCATCTTCATCAAGGTGTGACTGTGCTTTCCATTCACTCCAGCCGCTCTCCTTGTTTGCATTAAACTGGGAGAGGGGGCAGTTTTTTCCAGGGGAGGCTGTGCAGCGCCAAGGGTTATAGCCCTGTCTCCAGCTCCATGCCCCGTGGTGAGACCTGAGCAGGAGCTCAAACTCTAAGTGCATCACTGCCCAAGCCAGACCATGGGGCAACTTACAGTTTCTACCTAGAGGGCTATTGTGCCAATTAAATGTGAGGTGCCCAACATAATGTCCATGTAGGCACTCAGTGACCACTGGATGTTATCAAGATCACTTTACAGAAAGTGTGTTTTCAAAAATGTATGCCCCACTAGGCTGTAGGTATGCATGTGCCCATCTGTGCATCCTCCAGTGATGAACACATCAATTGATCTATGTATTTGCCTAAGTGTATAGATCAATCCATCTGTATATTTAGCCATGTGAAAGCCCTTTCTTATTTGTTCCATAGGGATTTCTAGCTACAACTTGAGAGGAAGGTCAGGGGACTGTTCCCTGCTGATGCCCATGTGTGTGTAAGGCACCCCTCGCTGCCTCATGATCCACAATAAAGGGCTTTCTGACTTCTTCCCTCTTCATCCAGTTTCTGCATTGGTAGGTAGGTTTCCTCTGATGTGAGCTCACAAGGGACACCAAAGAAGCTTTGAGCAGTTCTTCATCCAAGGTTGCCGTTTGGCAAATTCCCTCTACATAGCAGCGCATCGTGCCCTTGCAAGGATGGGCAGTCCTCTGAGCATGCTCCCGTTGTGATCCTTTCATACCTTGGCCTGGCAGACAGCCCGAAGGAGGCGTTGACTTCTTCCAGCCTCCCTTCAGAAGTCCACTTCCCTCTCATGCTGCCTCCCTGGGCACATCCTTCCTGCCTAAGAAAACAGCACAGCCCAAGCACTGCCATGCAATGGTAGAGAAACGATGGAAAGGGCATTCTACACTCTCAGAAACCGTTCGCCCCTCTACCTCCAAGCACACAAAGAGAAAGGCGACCGATGTACCTACTATGGCTATATTGGATGGTTAGTTTTCCACCCCAAATTCACACCAGAGTGCACCCAGCTATCCTATGTCCCTACTAGCCCAGCTTCAGTCTCCCAATTGGGGGTGCACCACATGAGCACCCTGCCTAGCACACATCTCTGTCCTGGGCAGTCTCATGCTGGCCCCTTGGAGGCTGGGGAGTGGGAGAGAGAGCCAGAGAGATGGAGGTACAGCAGTAGCCACAATACTGCGTTAGTGCACGTGTGCCACTGTGGCTGCCTGTCCCTCTCTTTTCCTTGCCCAACCTGTCTCTCTCCACAGTCTTTACTATCCTAAGTTCTTCATTCATGTCAAAAGCACATTCTAGGACTTGCACTCACCTCGGCACTCTGAATCACGGAGACATCTGCCCCAGCTTCATGTCCCACCCAAATTTCTTCTAATTTATCGTCTCCATCTTATTCAACCTCACATTTTCTTTTGTTTCTACATTTTCTCTCATTTAAAAAACTCCAACTACCTTTATTATGTACTCATCCCCATAGATTTTCAATGTCGCCCCCTCTCCATTAACTGTAGACCATCATCTTATACCACCATTTATTTTATTACTCTATTGTTTCCTGCTGTGTTGACTGCTTGCCAAAGAACACCTCTTTTGTC
Source organism: Plecturocebus donacophilus (assembly GCA_004027715.1). Classification (NCBI taxonomy): domain Eukaryota; kingdom Metazoa; phylum Chordata; class Mammalia; order Primates; family Pitheciidae; genus Plecturocebus; species Plecturocebus donacophilus. Next base: position 12,577 of record PVKP010011458.1, on the reverse strand, counting down.
TGAAGATGACCCAGCAGACACCCTGGATGATTTTTCAAGCATTTGCTTTTTAATGTACGGAGCTGACCCAGTAACTTCACCAAACTTCAACTCAGACATTTTTGTCTTCCATGTTTGTTTGTTTGTTTGTTTGTTTTGAGACAGTTTTGCTCTTGTTGCCCAGCCTGGAGTGCAATGGTGCAATCTCAGCTAACTGCAACCTCTGCCTCCCGGGTTCAAGCGATACTCATCCCTCAGCCTCCCGAGTAGCTGAGATTACAGGCACAAGCCACCCTGCCTGGCTAATTTTGTATTTTTAGTAGAAATGGGGCTTCACCACGTTGGTCAGGTTAGTCTCGAACTCTCGACCTCAGATGATCCACCCTCTTCCGCCTCACAAAATGCTGAGATTACAGGTGGGAGCCAGTGCACCCGTCCAAGTCTTTCATGTTTTAATGATTAAAATTGCATCATGGATAAATAGGTCTGCTGGAATTAATATGAATTATTTTTCAGTCAGTATTCTCTGACAGGTGTGAGAAATGGGAATGTTCTTCTTCAAAGTTTTTATCTTAGGCTACGTTATAAGGAGTTACAATCTCTTGCTCTATGGTCATTATCCTCTATTAGCATAAACATATACACATGTATGTATATTCTCTAAATCAGCACGTCTTTAATCAGCTACCTTGACTCGCTCCGGCATGTCTGAACAGGACTGGGCAAGCTCCAAGCAGGAAGTAAACTAGCCTTGTGAGTGATCCATTGTCTCTGTTTGGATTTTTCCTGACCTTGTAAATCCATTTCCAGCAACAGGTATTATATCTCAGTCTTTCTTCCTGGCAATTGAGACAAGAAGGAACTGCAGGTGTAGTAAGTTTCACTTCATTCTTCAACTCAGAAAGCCCCCATGATGTCCCTTGGACCCCGAGTAAAAATGTCACAAACTCCCTGAGGCTCAGTTCTCGGCACTTCATCCTAAATGCGGCCCACGATCCTCAAAATGGAGGTTAAATAAGTGATGATCTACTGTTATTACTAATTTGTATTTTTATGAAGCTCTTTCATAAGGACAACCTGTTGCTTCAGTGAGCTCAAAGATCCTAGCTTCTAGGCCCATAACCTCATTCATGGTGTATCTTGCGAGGTACCCTGTGGAATTAGGTACTGAGCTTACAACTATTTGAGGAGGCTGGCCAACTTCAGAGGACAGTCCAAGAAGATTCATAATGCGACTGTAAAAGCAGGCCTCGGCAGCATCCTCTCTTGATATATTATTTGGTTGACAGAATCACAAAACCAAAAAGTAATTAACAGCCTGGAGGAACTGATAATGATGCAGATGCTGCCTTCTCGAGACAGGAAGACAGCCTCTGTCTCAGCAAAGCTGTGGCCAACACAGGAGCGAGGTCAGAACCAGGGCACCCACAAAAAGTTTGAAAAGAGACCACGGTTTAAGATAAAGCCCCCCTCAGTTATTTGTACTTTTTCAAATTTGGACCTGCACAGTGTCTGGAAGCTTCTAGAGGCTTTGAATTCTCTATAAACGCAACCCCCCACCAAAATGGATTTCGTCTATATGGTCCTCTTAAACTTCCGGTATCTGAACTGTATCGTTTGTTATTTTCTGCTTTCTTCACTCTAGATAAAATTACCTAATTTTCTCAAAAGTGGGGGAGTATTTCTGAGCCTCCCCACAAACACTGCCTGTGTCCTTGGATTACTTGAAGTATATGTTGCAAGGCTGCTTTGAAGTTAAAATGTCCCATAGAGGTTCAGTTTCATAGGAGTCAATCATGGTCAAGTTCTGATCTTTTGCAATTGTGGTCAAGTTCTGATCTTCTGAGGCACTGAAAGGGATTGCTGTGGTAGTGTTTGTTTTTGTTTTTATTTTTGTTTTTGTTTTTGTTTTGCTTGTGGTAGGGTCTTGCTCTCTCATGCAGGCTAGAGTGCAAGGGTGAAATCTCAACTTACTGCAACCTCCATCTCCCAGGCTCAAGCGAGCCTCCTAAGTAGCTGGGATCACAAGCACCTACCACTATGCCTGGCTAATTTTTGTATTTTTTTGTAGAGACAGCGTTTCCCCATATTGCCCAGGCACGTCTTGAACTCCTGGGCTCAAGAGATCCTCCCACCTCGGACTCCCGAAGTGCTGGGATTATGGGGCAGAGCTACCACACGTGGCCTGCAGTAGATTTTGAAGAAGCTTTTTAAAATCCTGATGGGATGGACAGATGGATGGATGAAAGGATGGAGGGATGTGAGAAAGGAAAGGAAAGAGGAGGGGAGGGGAAGAGAGGGGAAAGAAGGGGAGCAGAGGGGAGGGGAGGGGAGGAAGATAGAAGCTGGTAAAGTCTGAGGTTGATCTTTGCTTACTTTGATTCATCAGTCCTCGGGCAGTCAGCAGTACTTCCCCTCTGCTCTCAGCACAGTAGTCAACCCTATCCTCAGTTCTTACAGTTGCTATTTTCAGGACTCATCAGTGGTTTGAATTCACAAATCCTGTGGTTTTACACCTAGCAACAGAGGTCAATATTTACAGTGTGCTAACACCACCACACAATAATGAAATTTGTCCCAGCTAAATATCAAATCTCTGATAATTACATGCGAACTTTCAGTATAACCTATAGGTTCAAAGGGTACAAACGATGACAAAGGGTAGACCAGTAGGCCTTCAGAGGAAAAGAAATTAAGTGCAGTCTTACTGAAGGCATGCTTGCAACATGGAGCTTATACATATTGACCCCCTAATCCTCTAAGAATATATCCTAGGGAAAACTTTAGAAATGTGAAGATTTACGTTTAAAAAAAGCTCACCTTGGAATTTGTCTTAATAACATATACTGGAAACAACCCAAATACTCAATATTAGGGGAATTACATGTTATGGTGTATCAAGTGATGAAGGATAATCCATAAATATTAATACATAATATTTAAAACCTCGTTTTCAAAGAAATCTAAATTTATTAGTTAGTGCTTATAATATAAGCATGCCATGGTTTAAAAGAGAAAATGTTGGCCAGGCACAGTGGTTCAGCCTGTAATCCCAGCACTTTGGGAGGCTGAGGCGGCCGGATCACCTGAGGTGGGGAGTTTGAGACAAGCCTTACCAACATGGAGAAACCCCATCTGTACTAAATATACAAAATTAGCTGGGTGTGGTGGCACATGCCTGTAGTCCTAGCTACTCAGGAGGCCGAAGTAGGAGAATCACTTGAACCCAGGAGGTGGAGGTCACAGTGAGCCGAGATTGCCCCATTGCACTCCAGCCTGGACGACAAGAGCAAAACTCCATCTCAAAAAAAAAAAAAAAAGAAAGAAAGAAAAGAAAATTTCAAAAATATATGCACAGTAATTATTTATGAAACGGAATATGAAATGTAACAAATATATACACACTAATTATTTAAGAAATGTACCAACAATAAGAATCCCAACTGGTTATCTCTGATTAGTAGAACTGTCAGTAATTTTACTTTTCTCTATTTGCTTTTCTATATTTTCCAAGTTTTCTACAAAGATATATTGCTTTTTAAAATTTTTTATTTGTACCAAGTACTAGATCAACTGATAACCAAAGGGGAAGAAACAGCAACAACAAAAGAGCTTGTGACGCAAGGCAAAGGTCTTACACTCACCCCTGTCCATCTCTCAGGGAACATCTGATAGCTGTTCCTGGATTCAGTCATCTGTGATTGCCTGTGATAGAAACCTCTGTTCTGACAAGTTATCAGCCGTGAGAAACACCAACTGACTTTCCAGTTGAAAAGTGAATATTTTGCAGCAGGCACGGTGACTCACACCTGTAATTCCAGCACTTTGGGAGGCCAATGTGGGCGGATCACAAGGTCAGGAGTTCGAGACTATCCTGGCCAACATGGTGCAACCCCATCTCTACTAAAAATACAAAAATTAGCTGGGCATGGTGGCACGTGCCTGTAATCCCAGCTACTCAGGAGGCTGAGGCAGGAGAATTGCTTGAACCTGGACCCAGGAGGTGGAGGTTGCAGTGAGCTGAGATCACACCACTGCACTCCAGCCTGGGCTACAGAGTGAGACTCCATCTCAAAAAATAAAAAAGAAACGTGAATATTTTGCTAATTTATACTACCCTCTTTTCCCAATGTCTGGCATTATATTTATGATTTTAGTTATTTTGTTACCTTTGGAATGCTAAGAATGTCTTTCAATATCTGTTTTATCAGCTTTCAGGAGTCATTCCTAGCACCTTAATTTTCTAAGATGAAAAAACAACAATGAGAGTAGCAATTCTACCATCTTTGTTTGACTTTCCTTTTTCTAAATGTTCCTTTTCCCCCTACCTTTTACTTTAGACTGTCTTCACTTTAGTGACAAACACGCAGCATGTGGTCTGTTTATAAATAATTTCTTTTCTTTTCTTTTTTTTTTTTTTGAGACAGAGTTTTGCTCTTGTGTCCCAGGCTGGAGTGTAAATGGCACGATCTTGGCTCACCGCAACCTCCACCTCCTGGGTTCAAGAGATTCTCCCGCCTCAGCCTCCTAAGTAGCTGAGATTACAGGCATGCACCACCATGCCAGGCTAACTTTGTATTTTTAGTAGAGACAGGTTTTCTCCATGTTGGTCAGGCTGGTCTTAAACTCCCGACCTCAAGTGATCTACCCACCTCGGCCCTCAAAGTGCTGGGATTACAGGGCTGAGCCACCACAACCAGCTATTTGTAAATAATTTCTAACAATTAAGACCAAATGAACACGATTCACTTATTTGTTTGTTTGTTTGTTTGTTTATTTCTGAGACGGAGTCTTGCTCTGTCCCCCGGGCTGGAGTGCAGTGGCGTGATTTCGGCTCACTGCAACCTCTGCCTCCCAGGTTCAAGTGTTCTCCTGCCTCAGCCTCCCAGGTAGCTGGAACTACAGGCATGCACCACCACACCTGGCTAATTTTTTTTGTATTTTTAATAGAGACGGGGTTTCACCATGTTGACCAGGCTGGTCTTGAACTCCTGACCTCAGGTGATTGGCCCGCTTCAGCCTCCCAAAGTGCCAGAATTACATTCACATTATTATAACTATAAACTGTTGTTCAATTCTGAGCCAAATGGAGCCACCCTAGGAATGAGCTTCCTCCTCTCCAGGACCGTTCTCCCACCCTGCAGGCCAGGAACAATATTCCAGGCAGGAAGATCAACTAAATCCTCCTGTCTTATGGCTGTTTATGGCTTCATTTCATAACATCTTTTTATTTGTTTTGTATTTGCACTACAACCTCTCAGGGTGCTTATCATTTTAACCTGTGTTTAGTTACTTGGTTTTCTTTTTTTTCTTTCTGCATTTGGCTTGATTATAGTCTCAGAATTGTTCTAGGCCCTGAATCACAATTTCGCTCCTATTGGACTCTTTTCCCCTGGATATCTCTTTTCCAGGCTTGCCATCAAGGATCTCTCAGATCCTCAGAGCCAAGCTTTAGCTGAGCAGTGCTGGGCCCTCAGCCTTGAGTTCTAAGAAAGGCAGCTGCTTTTAGGGGGACTTCAGTGGGCAGTACTGTAATTCCTGAGGCTCTCCCACCATGAAAGATGATCATGCCCAGTTTATATGTGAGGACTGGGAATGCATATACCTTTGTTTGGTTTGAATGTTCCCTCCAAATCACGTGTTGGAACTAAATCTCCAGTGTGGCAATATTGAGAGGTGGGGCTATCAGAGGTGACTGGATCATGAGGGCTTTGCCTTCAGGAGTAGATTAATCTCTTCATTGACTAACAGATTAAAGGGTTATCGCAGTGGCTTTATGAGCAGAGGAAAGCATGCTCAGCCCCCTTACCATGTGATGCCTTGCTGAGCATGCTAGCCAGTTCTCACCAGCAAGCAGGCCCTCCCCAGAGGCATTCCCTTAACCTTGGACTTCCCAGCCTCCAGAACTGTAAGAAATTCTCTTTCTTTATACATTACCCAGTTTCAGGTATTCTGTTACAAGCAATGGGAAATGGACTAAGACAGTCCTCTAGGTCATGTGGTTCTGATAAAAGTCAGAGGGGAGACTAAGCCCATCTGATTCCTAGTCCTGTGCTCCCAGGACACAAGTGGCTCTGAGCCCCTCCTGATAGGTTTCAGGACGGGGATGCTGTAGCCAGCCTTGCCACTCAGCAGGCATGTGTCACATAGTGCATGCGGGTAAGTAATAAACCAGAAGCAAAAATTACAGACATACAGGATGGGCAGGTGGAGCCCTGCACCCTCCCTTGAGAGCTAGAAGGAAATACTGAACAGGGGCTAATGTCATTCTGTCCTCTGACGCTGAAGCCAAGAAACAAAATGCCCTACAGAGGGGAGGGGCCTGGATCTCTGCACCAGTGTTCTCACGGTATAAACCACAAAGAAATCCAGTTTTCCGCAGGCCTCCCTGGCTTCTGTCAGAAGCACTGGTACTCAGGCCTCCTGTTCACTGTCCCAGTGAATATGCAGAGAGAGGCTGGGGCTGAGCTACAGGTGAGCCATGCTGCGCCTCACCTGTGGAAGGAGGGAGCCGGAAGTGAACTCTTGGTTTGGCATCTGTGCCCATCCCGGCAGACTCCCACAGAGCGGGGTTGGATGAAGGAACACCCCGGGATCCATAGCGCAGGGCAGGGTACATGGCAGCAATATGCAGGCTCCCTGCCAGTCTGGGATGCCACTGAAGACTTGCCCCCATTAGGCAGCTGCCGGCCCTGTGCGACTGCCTCCTGGACTGTACCCCAGTGCTGGGGGTGGCTACCTGGGATGGGTGCAGTGGCTCAGGAAGCTGAGGTGACCCCGATCCTGGAGGGAGGTCAGCTGGAGGCTGTCTGCTGACCACATCTCTGCAGCAGGGCAGCAAGGCCTTCCTGGAAGGGAGCCTGGGCACATATCAGGGTCCACCAAAACTTCTAGGAAGCTGCACATCATCTGTATCATTGTGGTAAGTGTCCCTTGTAGAGGGGCTTCTAGGCATCCTACATCTGATGTCTCACCTACCAAGTGGGAAACTCAGGCATAAGGAAACTGAATGATTCTCTTATAAAAGAGAAGGCCTATAGTCACCAACAGGAGAATGGGGATGGTAGAATTTGGCAGAACTGCTCTTGGGAGCTGCCTGGGCATGTTTTCTGCAGGCCTCCCTGGCATGTTGTTCAGAATCACGTGAGAGCATTGCTCACTCTGACCTTGATGCTCCCTGAGGATGAGGGCTGAGCCTGGAGCCCCACAGGTGGCAAGGCAGGAAGAGCAGGCCGGCGCCCTGGGGGTGGAACCAGCAGGGAGGCTGCAGCTCCAGGCAGGAGTGACCAGGTAGTGTTGGAACGTCTGTCTGGACGTCCTGCAAGAGGCTGAGTCAGCAGCCAGCTAAGTGTGGTTTCACCGGAGTGCACAGAGCTAGATGGTAAGAGAAAGGAGCATTTTTATTGTCCTGTCAGAAAATAATAATGCTCTTGTGGCCGGCATCTGTACATTCTCCATTTCCCTACATATCAAGAGCTGGATCCCCCACACCACGTGGGTGGGAATTTCCACCTGGGTAGTTCCTGGGCCTCTCCCCACCCTTCCCCCAGAGTTTGTCCAAGTTGTCCAGGTTTATGCAGGGCCAAGCCACTGGAGAACCTCCCAAAGCACACGGTCCCTGACCCAGGTCCAATTTTTTGCCCAAATGAGCACAGCTGCTGTGAGGATGCTGGAAGCCAGAGGTGGAGCATCTATGCCCACCAGACCCCCAGCTCTGCCAAAGAACAAGACACAGTCCTCCTGCTGGATGGACGCACTGAGAGCCCTTGCAGATGTCCCACGTCCAGGGGAAATCTGTGTTCCCTGCAGTGTTCCTCTGTGTGGGTACAGGCTGGAGTGGAGAAGTAAGACTAGCAAAAACAGAGCAGTTCAACTCCATGCTGGCATCCCAAGGATGACAAGGGAGGCACGCAGATGCTGACACTGTGCCCGCTCCCGTGCTCTGGAGTCAGGCCCAAGAAGAAAGATTTATTTTTGGTGCAGGTGATAAGGCATAAAAGCCTGCACATCACATGTGCCTGTGTTTTGTGTGGCAGGAACACATGTTAGCCGTGACCAATGAGAACACAAAGCCATTACTCGGTGCCTGCAGAGGGAGGCCTGGCCAGTTCCTGTTGCAGAACAGCAGCCCAAGCTGTCTCCAGGGAGAACCCCCAGCCTGCAGCTTGATTCACACAGCATGGATCCAAGGTTCCACCCGTGCCTATTCAGAGTGTCTCATGCTCCAGAGAAGTTCACGGAGTGCTGTCCAGATATTCCAGCGCAGCAAACCTTCTAAAGGAGAAGCAGGCGCTGACTGGCCCTCACGGCTCCCTGGCTCTCTCCCGGAGCCAGAGTTCTCAACAGGACTTGTGGAACAGAATGTCAGCATTTGCTTTGTCTGGAAAGCTCAGGAGCATGTGGGTCTGGCCTCAATCAACAGCGAAGAAAATCTGCCCCTGGCGCAGGCGGGACATCACCCTGTTCCTGCTAAAAGCACAGCAAGGGCTGCCGATGTCCACAAGGGACCTGCCCGCCAAGGCAGATTCTGTCTCCCGGGGCCCCTGAGCTCTGTCCAGCTGCCAACATATTGGCTGTGCCCAGAGGAGGACGAAACATTTTGCCCAAGGACTTTATTATGCAATGACTCTAAAAATCACCACGTGAAAGATACTTTTATTCCTCAAAAAACACATGCTGTTGGAAACATTAAATGTGATGCTATTTCTTATGCTGTATATTCGAATACTTTATTTTTCTGGATAAAAATGCCAGGAAAATAACTTGCCTCTCTTGAAGAACTAATCTACCTTTTCTTTCTTTTTCTCTTTTTTAAAATTAAGAACTGGTACTTTAAAAGAAAAAAAAAAAAAACCCTTAGCTGTCAAGAAATGAGAGTTAAATATTAACTCCATGCCAGCATCCACTTTATCTTAGACTCCCGATGTATTCGTTTCTCTTCCCTACTTTTCTACTAACATCTGCCAATGTTCTTGATTTCATTTTAACTTCTTGTGGAGCATGCCAAGGCACCTACAAGCCCTTTGAAAGAAAGGGAGGAATTAAAAGTAAATTAGCAGAGGCACTTGTAAGTAAGCAAGCATAGGTCTCGGCATTTGTGCCTGGTCATCTGAAGCAGCCTTGCTGAGGGCCAAGAGCTGGAAACGGCAGGAAAAGAACCCTTGGGCTACCTCTCTAAGAATCCATGGGCTGTCCAGGGAAGCACGTGGTTTCCCAGTCTGGAGCAAGAAGGGTAATAGTAGGGAGCATCAGACATTCCCATTATCTGTTGCTGTGCAGCAAATCATCCAAACTGAGTGTCTTAAAACAACCACAATTATTTTATGCTCACTCCTGGTTTCAGGAAGGCTCAGCTGGGTGGCTCTGGCTTAGGGCTTTCTGCAGTGTAGTCAGGCAGTAGCTGGAGCTCTCAAGGGGTGGCCAGGCTTCCCGTCGTGTGGTCTCAATCTTTCCCATGTGCTCTCTCTCCCCATGGGCTGTTTTGTGCTTCCTAGCAGTATGGCGGCCACAGATGGCAAGACTTGTAGTGAGTTATTAACACTCAGGGCTCCAGCGAGCACCTTCCAGCAGCGCTCAGCATAGAAGCTGCAGTGCCTTTGAGGGCTCATTCTCAGGAGTCAGGCACCATCGCTTCTGCTGGGCGAGATGGATCTGCCAGTCCTGAAGAAAAGCCTGGGTCCCAGGGGAGGAGGTTGACCTCTCACCCTTCAGGGGTAAAGGTGCTGAAGAATGTATGGGTGGGTCTGGAAACTGCCAGCCACAGTATGCAGCAGTCACTGGCCCCAACCCCAACTAGAAGGGAAAGAGGCATAAGACAGGTGGACTTCTCACATAGTCCAGGGAGGTGATGACAAAGACAGCTGGAGCTTCTGCTGCCGGCCAGGCGTGCCTCTGCAGAGAGGCAGTGTTGGAGGAGAAAGCCACGCTCCACTCCGAGAACAATGCACCACCTAGCATGTGCCACACAGACCCTCTCCCAGCGGCCAGCCCCTCCCCATGGGCCAAGCACATGCCTGGATCTGGCTAGAATCACTGCACCACCAAGAAAGGGGCAGCCTGCAGGCCCTGCTACTGCCTGTGCCTGCCAAGGGCACACTTAGCTTTTGCTCTAGGGGAGGGACAATGAGGACACTAGAGTGTCATTGGTCTCCAGCTCTGGGGCTAAGAGACAGCACAATATATGCTTTCTCATTTAAAAAAAAAAATGAATTGAAAAAAAAATCAGAGCTAAATTCCTACTCCGAAACCTATCCCTTTTGCTAAATTATCTGGAAATCATACCTTCAGATGCCCTGTGGTTTTTGAGGACTTGAACGTGCTATGGCAGATGAAGGTGGATTTGCAAGTCACTTGGGCCTTGGGAAAGATGCCAGTCTGGAAAAGGCGAGCTCAGGTGTCTCCCCAGAGCCTGATAGGGCTGGCTGCCCAGGACTCTGTGCTCTCTATGGGGGTGTCCGTGGCCCCCCGCCTCTGCCTCCAAGGCCCTGTGTCCCAAGATGTCATGAGGCCCCACCCTAGATGGAGCCTGCCTGTCCACATGCAGGACTTCCACGGCACTTGACACCTGCAGCAAGGACTCTGACTTTTGCATCTCTGACACAGATGCAGAGGTGAAACCCAGGAGCAAACTACAGCTGACCTTCCACAGCGCCTTCCCAAGACGTCGCTGCCCACAGGACCCCCTGTGTGGAATGACACTTTGCCAAATCGACTCTACTAGCACCTTCCGACCTTGGGAAGCCACACAGGAGTCAACTGACTTCGGGTGTGTGTGATAGTGTGCCCTGAGAACATGCTATTTTTTTTAGTTTTCTTTCAGTTTCTTTCCCCAGTTTCCTGAGCACAGGTCATGTACATGCATGGTCGCGGTCACATCTCCAGCATGTTGCAATGTGCTGAGTGAAGATTTTTTTGAACAGTAATCATTTCTTTCCGATCTTTTTCTGAGACTCAGCAGACCATAGAGAGCCAGGCATGGTTCCAAGCACCCTGCAGGAGGTGTTCACACACGGTGGTGAGGCTATTCCTGCTCCTCAGCTCTCAGATGAGGACACTGAAGCTCAGAGGGACCACGTGACTTCAGGTAACCCTCCCTGCTTTGGGCCATCCCGCTCACTGACTTTGCAGGACAATGTGCCATTCCTGAGTTCTGCCTTTTATGGGTTCTGGTTTTTATTTTTATATTGAGCATGCAGAGTCGCTCCAGGGTTACTAGTACAAAATCAGACTTAGCACTCAATCAGGGTTTCAGGCGGCCCAAATATCGGGGGACAGAGAGAAAGTGTGGATTCAGATGGAGAATGAAATGAGGGAATCCACTCTTTTACTGTGAGGAGGCAGTTGCTGAGAGGGCAGGTCCCTGCACACGTCCTCGGGCCACATCTGGACTGGAAGCAGCTACCCTGTCGAGAGGGGGGCCACATGGCTGGGGCACTCTGTGATGGTTGGGGTCAGGCAAGCCGCCAGTCAGCCTTTCTCACCTGCCTCCCAAGAAGCCAGAAGCCAGAAGCCAGAGCGTCACCAACAAGCCTCCAGGCGTGTTGTCCCCGGCAGCTGGGCCTTTGTGCCTGAGGCTCCTGGTGTCCTGTGATTCGCAAAAGCCCCTGATCCCCTGCCGCCCTCCCCCAGCCCACAAGGCAGATGCCAGCGCCGAGCAACCAGGCGTTACCTTTTACAAATAAAAGACGTTATCTGTATTAGCTCTTCCCATTTGTTTTTCTTAAAAATTATTTTATTAGTACTGTTATCTTTTAAAATAGAGAGCGGGTCTCACTCTGGTGCTGGGGCTGGTCTTGAACTCCGGGGATTCAGCTATCCTCCCAGCTCAGTCTCCCAAAGTTCTGAAATTCCAGGTGGGAGCCACTGTGCCCAGCCAAATCTTTTCACTTTAAAAAAATTATTTCTTTCTTTAAATTGAGAAGTAAAAATTGTATCTACTTATAGCTTACAACATGATGTATAGCTTTGATATATGTATATACTGTGGAATGGCTAAATCAAGCTATTTAACATATCCATCACCTCACATAATTTTTTTTTGTGCTGAGACACTTGAAACTACTCAGTAATTTTTAAGTATGCACTACATTGTTATGAACTTGAGTCACCATGACATACAATCATGTACTTAATTCCTCCCGTCTAAGCACAGTCAGCCTTTGGCCAGCATCTCGCTGTCCCCCTGGCCCTCAGCACCTGGAACCATCATTCTTCTCTACTTCTATGGGTCCCACTTCTCCACTCTACTGGCAAGTAAGATCACACAGCATTTGTCCTTGTGCGCCTGGTTATTTCACTGAACATAATGTCATTTAGGTTCATCCAAGTTGTCACAAATGACAGGCTTTCCCTTTTTTTTTTTTTTTTGAGATGGAGTCTCGCTCTGTCACCGAGGCTGGAGTGCAGTGGCGCAGTCTCGGCTCACTGCAACCTCCACCTCCTGGGTTCAAACAGTTCTGTGCCTCAGCCTCCCAAGTAGCTGGGATTAAAGGCACCCGCCACTATGCCTGCTAATTTTTTGTATTTTTAGTAGAGACTAGGTTTCACCACCTTGGCCAGGTTGGTCTTGAACTTCTGACCTTGTGATCCACCCGCCTCA